>JAMLFT010001019.1:11458-34221 GCA_026544285.1 Pachyrhizus erosus | reverse complement strand
TAATATTTTATATTTTTTTTAGCTTCAATTTTATATTCACTCTCTTATCATTTTGTAATTTTAGATTTTTTTTTAGTTGTCTTTGTCTTCTCGTGTCTTTGTTAAGATAAAATAATATAATATCATATTGAGATGCATATATGTTAGGTAATGTTTTCTTTTTTTCTTTATTTTTTTTTTACATTTTATTCATTCAAGAGACTTTTTTTTTTTTATGTTTTATTGTTATTCAGTCATTTGTTTGTTTATTTTATGTTTGGTTAGTGTATTATTTTTCACTTCTAGTTTTGCTTATTTTTTGTTACATTTTTGCTTAGAATGAAATATCCAGATAACAACATCAAGGATGAAGATAAAGATATTGCTCAAAGTTTCAACTTATTATCAACTTTTTTTTCTTATTTTATTATTATTATTATTATCAAATATACAAATTTAAATGATAAATGAGAATATAGATAAAGAGAATATTTTAAATTAGATTTTAAAATAAACGTGATCATTTGATTCTGTGTCGATTGAAGATAATTTATTTAGAACTAATGTAATAATAATATATATATATTATATATAATTAATATAATTAGAATATCTACTTAAATTATTTTTATATTATTTCAATACATTAATGTAAAAATATTTAATTACATTTAATATTAATTGATGAAACTTAAACATTTTAAAAAATAGAAATATCCTTTATTTTAATAATAGATAAAAAATAATGTGATTTCCTTAATTTAATGTGAAAAATCTAGACAAATATAATAAAATAAAAGACACTTGATATATTAATATATAATTTAGTTTTTTATTTAATGTATTATTAAAAATGCTGAATTTTTTATTGATCTAATTAAATTAATTAATATCATTATTAAATATACTTAATTAAGATAATTTCATTTAAACAATTATAATAATTAAGGAAAATTTTAACTTCTAAATAATTTAATTTAAATTAATTAAGATAATTATGAGATATATTTTTTAAAAAGAAAAGTAGAATTTTTTTTATGAGTAAAAAGTAAGAATTTTTAAATTAATATATTTCAAATTATAAAGTTTACCTTAAATTATAAATTACGGTAGAATATATTATTTTAAAATTGATAATTAATTTAATTAATTCAATTAATAAATATGTATAATTAAGATATTTGTTCATTATAATTAAATATATTTATTTATAAATATTTAACTATATTTAACATTGATGAAAGAAATTTAAATATTTAAATAAAAAGTAGAAATCTCATTTTTAAATAATAAATTAAGAAAATTCATGAAAAACATACAATAAAATGAGATACATGTGACATTTCATGTATTACTACTATTAAATTTGCTGAAATTTTTTATTGATCTAATTAAAATAATTATTAAATATATTTCATTAAAATAATACTATATTTTTATATAATTTTATTTTTTTATGAAATGTAATTATTAAATACTTTTAAAAAAAAGATACTATGTTTGAATATTAAAATACACAAATTTAATAATCACGGTAATTACAAGTAAATGTATATTGTGATATGAATTAATTAAAATAATAATGATCAATATATACTTTAAATATGGTAATAAAAATTATTTTAAATAAAATTAATTTGATTAATTTAAAATTCATATGATTAGTGGAAAAATGATTATTAATTTTGACTTGAATATGAAATTTCATATTATATTGTTCATTTATTTCTTATATATAAGTAGCATAAACATATTAATAAATTTCACTTAAATATGAAATTTTCATATGAAATTATATTATCACACTATTTATTTATTTATTACTCGTGTCAAATAAAAAATTTAATTGCATTT
Source organism: Pachyrhizus erosus (assembly GCA_026544285.1). Taxonomy (NCBI): domain Eukaryota; kingdom Viridiplantae; phylum Streptophyta; class Magnoliopsida; order Fabales; family Fabaceae; genus Pachyrhizus; species Pachyrhizus erosus. The sequence goes on along the minus strand of JAMLFT010001019.1, from coordinate 32,388 downwards.
TGATGGATAAACTTTAAAATAGAAGATTTATTTAAAGTCATCTATTTATTTGATTTAAATATGTGATGTTTATTTATTTAAAAAACAAATGAAACAAATATTATTCGTTGACTTTGAGTTTTCAATAGAATTTTAAATGCAAATAAATTATTTTTTCCTCTAAATCTATCCGAAACTAATGTCCCTATTGTCTGTTTAAAAATTATAATTAAGGTAATTATAATCAATACATTTTAATTTAAGTAAATTAAAATAATTATGACATATTTTTTTTAAATAGTTAGATTAAATAAATTAATACTTAAATTGTATAATTAAAGTAATTAATGTAATTTATATTATATATAAACGAAAATGTATTAAATAAGAAAACCTACATATGCCAGTTTTAGAAGCTTTATGAAATTAATCGATTTGAAAATGCACCTAGTTTAACTTCAATCCCTCCAAAAAAAAAATTATTTATATTTAATCTTTTATATTTTAAAAAATATTACTTTTTTATCCTTATACTATGTTGTTATCATTATCATCTATATTAGATCTATTATCAGGAAATTAATAAATCTAAAAAAAAAGTAAAATTTAAAAAATTAAATTTAAATTAGATCTATTATCAGGAAATTAAAAATATATTTAACTCTTAATTAAATTATTACCTTACTCAATACATATTAAATTTTTATTTTTGACATTTATTATATTTAAAATTTATTATAAAATATATCTAGTATCACATAAACTTTTATTTAGTCTCTATAAACAGGGATGAAGTGTGATAAAAAAATTCAAACATTGACATCTTAATTTTAACGGCAAATTGAAAGCACTGTTAAATAAGTCTAGATGATAATAACAATATCTTTATCTTCACTTCAACAGCATTTTAAAGATTAGAAACATAATTAAGAAACTCCTAAAAACCTGAATAATCCATTCCAAGATACATTAAGGCATATTTTCAACACTCAACTCCATCCCCATGGGTACCTGCTATAGTTTAAATGTTCCATTGTAATGAACTTGCATTAATTGGTCATCAATGACATTGATCTTATTATTGATGCCCTCGATATTGAGATTTCCTTTCCATAAGTTTATTGCATCAATTCAAATCCATGATTCTCCAATTCAGTTTGATGCACTCGATGACAAGATGCTTGACTCTGAGATGTTCCTCTAACATGAGGACTATGAGCCAAAAATTCTCTGATGTCACTACTAACTTTACTTATTGCAAAACCTTTTCTCAAGGACATGAATGTAGTAATAATGTCCAAATCAAAGGCACAATAACAAAAACACCCCACTTAATATTGTTTGACAACTTTATTCAAAATGGGATCATGGTACAAGAACATGTTATAGATTCACCAAAAAAAACGCGCATGTCCTCAATGGCTGCAATACATGTTATTCAAACAACTATGCAGATGTTTGCTTGGTTCTTTGATTCAAGGACCAATGCCATAAACAATATCTAAATTAGTTTAATTAGGGTGGCTAGGATCAATTTCATGTTTCAACCAGTACAATTTTTCCTATCACTTACTTAGGACCAATCTTAATTCATCTTCTTCCAAAAAGTAATTAAAATCTTTCTATTTTTCTTTTTGTTTTTGGTGTCACATAGAATTTGAATATTCACTTCATAATTATGTCAAACTAGCAAAGTGTCCATTAAATTTCTTTCCTTCACATTTTAAGGTAAACGATCTCACTATGTAGGTGATTTTGGATTTTCGATTGGACGAAGACAAGGTATACAAAGTTTCAAGTCCCTCTTCTTTCTCATCTAATCTAATGTTATATTTTGACCTAAATATATTTTTTATTTTAGATAAATTTTTTAATTTTATTTTTGGTTTTTGATAATTTTTTATAAATTTTTTATTTTATTTTTAGTCCTAATATTTAATTAGATAATACTTTTATTACAAATAAAAATATTAAAAATAAAAAATTAACAAAAATTTATTAAAAACTAAAATAAAATTCAAAAATTTATTAAAAAAAATATTTAAACCTTAGCCTTTTAATCATCTTTTTCATACAATGATTGACATAATTCTCTTAGTTATCCTACTTCTCGCATTCATTAACTCAAGTCCAATAACATCAAGTTTTTTAGCCCAATAAATAAATACTCTCTTGTCCTGTGTAGAAAACAATGCATCTTTTAAACTTTGTTATATGCTAATTCTATTAAATTTTTAGTTTCATTATTCCATCTCTTTATTACATCTTTCATTGTATTTTATTTGAGGGTTGTAGTTGTAATTCGTTTTTATCTTTTTTATTGACTTTGAGTGACCTTAATTTTATTTATTTAGGTAGTTATGATTAATCTTCAATTAATTGTTGATTGTATTTGTTGGATTTCGTATTTAAGGTTTTTTTTTATTTGCAAAAATCTTTTTGAAAACTCATTACCTTTTTTTATAATGATTGAATTAGGCAAATAACTTGTGATTTATCTCAAAGAATTTTATCATGTAATTTTTATGTTCACATCTAGTAATAAATTACCTTTAAGATACATTTTGTAGCCTAAGTAATAAATTACTTAGTGTCGTATTCAAATACTTTAAAGAGTTGGAAATTTATTTTTCCGTATGTAGTAATCAATTACATGAGAAAATAATTAATGACTACAAACAACTTAAAATTTAAAAATCTATGAGAGGTAATCATTTATCTAGCAAAGTAATTGGTTACTTCGCAAATAATCAATTACTCTGTTAAAAGGGTTCGCTTCGAATCCTAATAATTTATTATAAAAGATTCTTTTTTAAATATAATTTTATTGGTTTCAAGAATAAGGAAATATTGACCAATTACTTAAGCTATTTCATTATTTTATTGAAGAAATGTTTTGAGTTTAGAATACTAGGCTACATATGGCTAATTTTTACAAAAGTTTTTCAGGATTAAAAGTCCTGAACATAATTTTAAGTATCTTAGAGTGAAGTTATCTCTAAGATTTTGCCAAAGTTTGGATGAGACATCCTAGATCAACAAAGAGGTATATCTTTGATTGTATAAGTGAATTTTAGTAAAAAAAAAATGTCAATAAAATTTGATTGAAGATTGGATGTAGTTTTTTTTAATGGTTAAGAGTATATCATAATAAATCTCTTGTACAATCATTTAAATTTTAACTTTTTATTTTTTTTATTTACTCACTATTCTTGATTCAAATACTTTAGGTATTGAATAAATTAATTTATATTGATTATGAAACTTTGATAATTTAATAGTAGGATATTGTTATTGATAATTTGAGTAATTAAACATTGATTATTGTATTGATTATTATTTTATTATTATGAATTGATTGAAATTGATCATTGATTATATATCATTACATCAAAGAAAGATAAGTTGCATATTATATTGAGCCATCATATATTGGGATTACATTAGAATTTGAGTTTGAGATTAGAATTATATTACATTTATATCCAATAAATAACTTCAAAAGGAAAGTCACAATTTAAGAATGGGTCATATAACTTCTTGAAATTGATGAAGGTAGAGAGTAACTATCAATACAAAAGAGATAAGACACGAATAATAAATAACTCTTTTGATAGGCTTTCAACAAAAATGACATATTAATAAATTGAACACACTAAAATAAGAGAGACTAAGAGGTTTCACAAGTATAAAAATGAATAATAAATGATAATTTAAAAAATTAATTAATATTATTTATATTAACAATATATATTTATTTTTAAAAGTTTGTTACTTAAGAACTCAATAGTTTAGCGTGTTTGGTTTAGGTAAATTTTTAAATAGATGATCCTTTAAGAAATTTTTTAAAAAGATGAGTGAGATCAAAACACATTAAAAAAAATTTATGTTGATTTATGTGATTAATCATTGATATTGAAACCAATAAAGTGTTATAAAAAAATTTATATAATGATTCAAGTAAAATGAGACTTCGAATCTATGTGAACTATTTAAAAAAAAAAAATATTTTTTAAAGAAAAAATATTGTACACTCTCTCTCAAATATCATTCCTAATCGAACTTTAGGCTTAGTTTACTAAACAAGTATTAACTTGAATCTTTATACCTCTTTCTTGTAGTCGTAGTGAATACAAGTTTTTACATAGAATCATATATCGATCTATACTATTTTAGATTTTAAATATTTTATTTTATTTAAAATGGAGACTTTTATTCATTTTTATTTTCATTTTACGGTTTTTCTCACAGAATGAAATGTTTTGTTCTTGTGTGGATGAGAAAATAAATAAATAAAATAAAGCAAAAAAAAAAAAAAAAGAGAAAGAGAATAAAACAAGAGAGAGCAATAGAATGAAAAGGTAGGAAAAGTATGAAGCAGGAAGTTGACAGAATGGGGACGGTGTGGTACGAGAGGAGCTTTGGGTAACGAGAGGGGTTCCAATTGGGAGGCCTGAAGAGAAGAACTGAAGTGAAATCTCCAAACTTGGAAGGTAATGCTGTTTCTTTAGTTAATTAGAAAGATTGGAATTTGGAAACGGGTTTAGGGTTTTTGTGTTAGATTAGATTAGATTAGATGGATAAAGTGTGTCTAAACAGTGAGCCGGCGGCAGATGAGGAAGGGATGATTGAAGCACAAAACCCTGTTCCTGCGGTGGGAATGGAATTTGATAGTTACGAGGATGTTTATTACTTCTACAATTGGTACGCCAAGGAACAGGGTTTTGGGGTTAGAGTCACTAACACTTGGTACCGCAAGACTAAGGAACGTTACAGAGCAAAACTTAGCTGCAGCAGTGCAGGCTTCAAGAAAAGAACTGAAGCTAATCGCCCCAGACCCGAAACCAGAACCGGTTGTCCTGCTATGATCAAGTTCAGGTTGATGGACTCCAGAAGATGGAGAATTATTGAAGTTGAGCTTGACCATAATCACTTGATTAACCCCACCAGTGGAAAATTTTACAAGTCCCATAAGCAAATTGCTCTTGGCACCAAAAGAACCTTCCAGTTGGATGCTGCTCAACAGGTTCACAAAATTAGGATGTTTCGAACTGTCATAATCAATGCTGAGGATGATGCTAGTGTACATGTTGATGAAGGGAAATCCCAAAAAGGCCTGTACTCCAATCAGTTGAAGCTGAAGAAAGGTGATGCTGAAGCCATTCTGAATTTTTTTAGTCACCAGCAACTGGCAGATCCAGACTTCTTCTATGTGGTGGATGTCAATGAGAGGGGATGTTTGAGGAATTTGTTCTGGGCTGATGCAAAGTCCAGAGCGGCATATAGTTATTTTAGTGATGTTGTAGCAATTGATAATGTGTGTTTGACAGGTGAATATCAAGTTCCACTGGTTCTGTTCCTTGGGATAAACCACCACAAGCAATCCATCTTGTTTGGTTGTGGCTTGCTTGCTGGTGATACCGTGGAATCATATACATGGCTGTTCAGGGCATGGCTTACATTTATCTTAGGACGCCCCCCACAAGTTATCATTACAGACCATTGTGGAATCTTGCAAACTGTTGTTGCTGATGTCTTTCCAAGATCTACACACTGCATTTGCTTATATAATATCATGCAAAAAGTTCCAGAAAAACTGGGAGCCTGCATAGAGTATGAAGCAATCGATGCAGCTTTGACCAGAGCAGTTTATTCCTCTCTGAGGGCCGAGGAATTTGAAGCAAATTGGGAGGACATGATGAAAAGCAACGAAACTAGAGCCAATAAATGGCTTCAATCTTTATATGAGGATCGGAAACGGTGGGCTCCAGTTTATCTGAAGGAGATCTTCTTGGCGGGAATGTTTCCAATTCAACCAAATGATGTTGTATCATTTTTCTTTGGCGAATACCTCAATGAACAAACTTCTCTAAAAGAATTTTTAGAAAAATATAGTCAGACTTTACAGACAAAGCAACAACTTGAGGCTTTAGCAGATTTGGACTCAAAATCTTCTAGCTTTGTGCCAAAATCAAGGTCTTACTTTGAGTTGCAGGTTTCAAAGTTATACACCAATGAAATATTAAGAATGTTTGAAAGGGAAGTGGAAGGGATGTTTTCTTGCTTTAACTCCAGACAGATAAATGTTGATGGACCAGTCACCACGTACATTGTCCAGGAACAAGTTGAAGTTGAGGAAAATCAGCGAGATGCAAGAGATTATGAGGTATGTTATAATGAAGCTGAAATGGAGGTCCTTTGCATCTGTGGTTTGTTCAATTTCAGAGGTTACTTGTGTAGGCATGCTTTACTTATCTTAAGCCAAAATGGGATAAAAGAGATTCCAGCTCACTACATTCTTTCACGATGGAGAAAAGATGTGAAGCGTAACAATGTTTATGATCACAATTGTAGTGGCATTGATATTAGTAATCCAGTTCATAGGTATGACCATTTATACAGACAGATTGTGAAGGTTGTAGAAGAAGGTAAGAAATCTCATGATCATTACAGGACTGCAGTACAAGCATTAGAGAATATATTGAGCAAGCTTCATTTTGTAAGCGTTGAGGATCCCAATATAATGTACAGGTATTGATGTCCGTATAACTAGGCATCGGCATTCTATATTTGCGATTTTTTTTCTTGTTCGTCCTGCTAATCATTTCACGCCAATATTTGGTTGCTCAAATTTAGAAACTTGTCGTGATTATAATTCATGGGAACTTTGAATAGGAGCTTCTCATATATCTGCTGAAGGACAAAGCTAATAGAATGACCACTCTATCTGTGTGAGAAGTGAAATTTCTTCCGAATGGCTTTATATTATCTTATATCATTATATATAAAAGAGAAAGATAAAACATGTTTTTTGTTTTTTAATTTTTCATAATTTTTGTTTAGTTTTTTAATTAATATTTGATTGGTCTTAATTTTTTTATTTTTTATTTTTTATCTTTATCAAATATTTCAATCAAATAATGATGTGACAATTATTTTTAAGATAAAATATGTTTTTTTGTTATTCAACTTTTTAAAATTTTTATTTTTAATTCTTAAATTGATATTTGACCGGTTCTGGTCCTCAATTATTGTTTCATTTGATTTTTTAGTCTTATAATTAAGTATTTAAAATAATTTTTTGTAGTTTAAAATATATTTAATTTTTTATTTTAAGTGATTCTAGTAATTTAAAATTATAAAAAATATTTAATTCTCATTCAAATCATTTTTAGTAATTTTTAACCACTAGAAAATATTATCACAATATTTTAAAATAATTAAAAATAATTGTTATGTCATTATTTAATAGATACACTTGATGATAGAAATAAAAAAATCAAACAAAAAAATAATTGAGGAACTAAGACTAATCAAATATTAGTTTAAGGATTGAAAATGAAAATTATAAAAAGTTGAGAAACTAAAAATATATTTTATTTTAAAAATAATTATTATGTCATCATTTAACATAAATATTTGACAGTAGGACAAAAATCTAAATGAAAAAAATAGTTAAAAATTAAAATCAGTTAAATATTAGTTGAGGGAATAAAAATAAAAATCATGAATGAAAAATTATGAGACTAAAATTATATTTTATCCTAAAAAGAATACTACTTTCAGTAAATATTTTTTTATATTTTCTTTTATAAGATCATTTTATCCTTAATATATATTACATACATATCAACTAATTCTCTTCTATTTCTATTGTTTTTTTTTTTTCTGATTAAAATCTTTTACCCTTCAATTGATAATACAACTACCCACAATTCTAATACCGTAATATAAGAAATTTGTTACAAGTTGCAAAACATAATTTTGGAATCTTACATTCCATAAATGGTCAATATAAAAAAATTAAAAAAATTTATAATCTATAAACGTATACACTTCAGATTTAAACTTTAAATTAACATATTTAGAAGTATAATTATGAACTTCTAAAATTTTGAGCACAACATTTTTTTAAAATTCAATATACACAATTTTAAGTTGGAACTTAAATATATTATTATTATCTATTTATTAAAACTATTATTGTTGTACATTGTTAGATATAATTGTACACACACAAGTTCAAAACAAAAATACACGCGCACATAAATACAAAAAATTCTAAGATGTGATTATACTTGATAAAAAAAATATGCAAACATACACAAGTGATATTCAACTATAAAAAAAATAAAAATGCATGACTTGTCAAGTCACTAGTTCAAAGTAAGTCAACCCAATTCATATCAAATTATGTGCATATTCAATCCAATTAATATCTCAAACCGATTGAATGTCTTGTTTCCAATCTAATGAGTCTACCTTATCAATCCAAACTAAATTTGATAACACTAATCCAAAAACAATTTAAGGATCTTAAGTTAATCAAGGTAGTTATGTTTTAGAGGTCATAAGGATCTTAAGCTAATCTAGGTAGTTATGTTTTAGGAGTCACCAATGGATCTTTTATGATTTATTATTCTATTATTATTATTATTATTATTATTATTATTATTATTATCTATAGTTACAGATGGATCTATTAATTACATTTTTTACCCCTTTTTTCATCTTAATTTTTTTATTAGTAAAAATTGAATTTAAATAAAAAAAATTTAAAATAATTCACACAAATTAATCATCTATTAACATACAATTTATTTGAGCAATGAAAGGAAAAGGAAAATAAATATTTATAGGTACTTAAAAGTAAAGATATAGCATGCAGAAATCATTCAATCCATTAACTCAAGTAGCACAACCCAGTCGCTTCAGACAGAGATACACTGATATTAAAAGTATAATCCCTCGCATTTGCACCTCCCTTTATCGAAAAATTCAACCAATCATAAATTTTGAGTTTAAATTGCTATATATATTAACGATGCATGCCAACAAATATCAAACAGCAGTACTACAACCAAATAAATATCACGATGCTAATAATGGTTACTATACAAGACCAGATTAATGCGTATAGATGTAATGTGTCATTTTATCTTTGTTTTACGGTGGATTTTTATGGTGTCATTGTCACTCTGCCTTGGTTCGCGCATTATAGTCGAGTTCTTTTTCCCTACTCAAATATCAACCAAATAAAAAGAAAAAGGAGAAGAGTAGAAGAGGCAAATACATGATCAAAGTAGCCGTATCAGAATCTGCTGCGTGCAGAATTCTAACTTTGGTGCTGATTAAAATGAAACGATAGTACCAACAAATTAACTAGAAAAACTTGTATAAACTAAACCATTCTAAAATCAAGAGCTATTGTCCATTGTCTCAGTTAAATACGTCAAACCAAATCCAAACCTCTACCCATGTAAATTTGCCAAGACACATTAAGGGAAAAAAAAATTGCAACCCCAACTCAACCCCCCCAAAAAAAAAATAAAGGCCCAAACAAAACTACAAATCAATGTAGGTTAGTGATTTAATCCTCAAAATCTCCAGCATTTTCCAGTAAGTAGTTGGCTGCCAATTGCTCGTCACGGTCACATGCCAAAAATGCCTCTATGACTGAGGCTCTATCAAATCCCATAGCCTCAAGCTATGTATCATAAGTAAAATCAATCAGCACATATGAAGCGAATGTTTAAGTCAGTGGAAATGAAAAGAGCATATCAGACTTCAAAAATAAGAGACATACTCTTCCAATTGCCTCCTGCTCCGCTGGCGTCACATTGATGGCATGAGGCATGTCTTGCTCAGGTTGATCAAATATATCACTAATAAAGAAAGAAGGTTACATTTCTAAATTAAAAAAAAAAAAAAATACATTATCAAGTGAAGATAACAAACTACTAGGTCAATGTCGTGTTATAAATAATTCCTGGATAGGGATTCAAGCTGACTAGTCAAAAGGTTGCTTTCATGTTACAAACATGGCCAAAGACTAAACCAATGGAAATAGCAAATGATGAAACAGAGATTTACTGGATCAATCTTAGTAAAACACAATGATACAATGAAGTTGTCAAGCAAATGCCATATACGGCAAGCAGTACACTCACCCTTCAGAACCCTCAACAGGTTCATTAATCAACTGGAGAAACTCAGCATTATGATCTTGAATTAATCTTAAGAGACTAGGATTCTGCTTTCCAAGTTCCTGAAGTACAGGCTGCAATAGAAATGTTGATAAGACATTGACAAGTGAACATACGTCAGGTGTTAGGTAATTGAGAAAATAGTTAATTAGATACCTGCAGAATTTGTGGATTGGATTGCACCATTGAACGTAATGCTTGAAACTAAAAATGCAGACAAAGAAACAATTACTTAAAAAACCATTAAAGTTTGAAGCAAGAGAAGAATAACAAATCAATTGCAGTACTAAATTGTGTATTGTTCTACGTGCTAACCCTGCAGTATATTGACTAGGCATATGCAAAATTATCATACATTTCCAAATAGCTTCAATCATATAAACCATAAAGTAACTGCAACAGGCAAGAGAATGCAGCAACAAAGATTTTTGCTTTATGTCTTGACATTTCTTATAAGCTAAAATGATGAAATAAAATAAGAACACATTAAATTTGTTGTTTACTTTCAGGAAGTTCTTTCTACTTTATTTTTTTCTTTTCAACATATTACCAATTGGAGGATGAGGGATAAGCCCACCTGATGGCCCAAATTTATATTTCAGTCTTCACAAAGCTAATGTTATTCATGGTAAAAACAAATTGCCAATGATCCAGAAAATTCAATTGGAAGATGAGATTCGCATCTCAGGTTTTATTAATATAAAAAGCTCAACATACTAAAACTATTTCCTGCAACAAGGGTATGCAGAAGATAAATGTTTTCTAACATTGAAAGCATAGCAATTTATGGAACAAAAACCCACCTGGGGATTGTTTCTAAGAAAGTCAAGCGATCCAATTTCAGCTCCAGCACCAGAAATTGTCTCCTGAAAGAGTTTCAACTTAAATAAAGCTATAACAGCAAAAGATGTAAATGACAAGGTACAAAGACATATGACGATCCATTTGAATTATAAGTTTAACCTGTGGAAACATATTCAAGGGAGATGAATTAGGGATCCCAGGAACAGCTCCAGCAGTGACCCCACCTGTTTCAGTTGTCTGACTAATTGGGTAAGGAGCTGCTGGCAAAGCAATTTCTGCTGCTTCAGGAATTCCCTGCAAACAAAAATTACATAAATAATTACTAAATCACAAAAGATACAGCAGAAAATTTAAGCAGTTAGATTCTACAATGAGCACTTTAGGCATACAGAATACAAGTAATCTACAGCACGCTCTGGGTTATTGTAAGCTGCTCGAAGTGCACGAGTAACTGTATCTCTGTCCCAACTGCCACCTCCAATGTCCACAATTTGCTGAATAGTCTGCTCAAGATTACTACTGGCAACTAAACTAGAAGCAGCCTGACCATACGAATCTGTAGTCACACTGCAAAAGTGATTCCGAAATGTTTGTCAGAAGGCTTGATTACAGGAAATGGAAAAATGGAAAACAACTCAATTTGTTAATTACAACAAGAGAGTGATATAATGTTAATTTAGGAAATAACTACAATTACAAAGCTAGGGTGTGTAAATAGGAATTTAGATTTTGGTTATTTGGGTCTGGTACGATTTACCCCTTGGTTGTAATGGGACTTAATTTGCCATTGTAGATTCAAATTTCTTGAGCCTAAAGTTTGGGCTACCCATAATGGTATAAAGGTTGTTCCAAGTTGCCTGGGGAATGCATATCAACTGTCTTCAAGGGTTTGGCATTATTATTGAACTGAATTTATGGAATTTGAGCATACATCAGTTTGTATGTGTCTATACTCTAAAGTGAAAGAATCTGAGGAATCTGAAGATTTAACAAATTGAAGATTACAGGTGAAATGACATCTGAATGCAACAGGCTGAATGAAATCTGGACATAAGCCTGGCTTTTCTCAGGACTGTAATTTGTGTACAGATAAAAACATATTAATTAGATTGGGCCAAACCAAAAGGAATTATGCTGTTCCAAGTTCGAATTGGAACACATTGGCCCATACTTCATGGCCGCAAAGGAAACATTAGCTAATTAGATCAGGACACCCTATAAGTTATCAGGTTAGCCCCCAATATAATTTCATCCCGCTTTAGCATCAGGCCAAATTGACCTGCCCTTGTAGGCAATGAGGAAAAAAAATTAATTAGATCTAACTCAATTTGCATCAGGCAAAAATTAATTAGAATAGTACCAAAAGTAATCAGGTTGGCCCAATCAGCATCAGGCCAAATTCAAATTACAAAAGCATTTCACCTCTTGAATGTATTATTATAAATTAAAAAAGATGCCTTATTATCAGCCTTCATTAAACAGAAACTCCTTAAAAGGAAGTACATCACAGCATAAAGAATCGAAATTTCATTAGAATTATCGACAGTATATTCAGAGAAATGTGTGCTATATGTTTAGGATATCATGGGATATTTACTTATCTTTAGGATATCATGGAATATTTGTTTATCTTTAGGATATCATGGAATATTTGTTTATCTTTAGGATATCATGGGATTTTTCTGTCCCAATTTTCTGTTATTTCCTTTTTTTGATCTTTACCCTTTAAAAGGGAGATTAGTGACTGTACAAGATTAACAATTTCAATAACCAGTTCTTTATATTTCAAATAAATGTGTATAGATAAAAGCCATACTTTGTAGTTGTGACATCTGTGGCAGATGCATTGTTGTTAGCAGATCTGTAGAACCAACAAGTTAGGCAAAATTTTCAGCTGATATAAAAACAACCACATAAAAAACTATTTCAAATAAACTCACAGAGTTTGTACTAGAGATGTGGAATTTGGTGTTGATACAGTTATAGGTGGGTTGCTAGCAGGCTGTCACACACATGCCCAATCACTAGCTCATACAGAGAAATAAACAAAACTCAAATGCCAAAAATAAGGAATAAAATGAGCAAACAACATGCCTGAATTGATGAAGTGCCAGCAGATCCCAAGATTTTACTCTGAAAATGAAGAAAAGTGGCATATTATACTTATCAGAGTAAAAAGGAATCACAAACAAAACATGCTGAAACATAACAAAACGTAAGTATTGAAAGGACAAACATGAAAATAGAATTGAGTTTATCAAATATAACAGATGGTATGCTCAAAATATATGACAGGATCTAATGATTTTCATATTGTCAATATGAATGCCACAACACACATAACATCCATTAAATCTAGAAAGGTGAAAAATCTCTAAATTAGTTTTGTTTAAAATTTATTATATTAATGCATGTTTGGTAGTGTATCTGATACGTGCGTCAGTGGTAGTAGGTAGAATCATGATAAATAGCAAACTAAATGTAGAAGCTTTCTCTTTGGATGTGGATTGAACTGAATGTGATGGAAAAACAAACATACTAATAATCTTCTAATTTATCAGCAAAAATAGTTTCTCAAACTTTAATTTATATTAAATTATTTCTTTAAAAACTTAAAATATCATTGTATTCATCATTATGGTGACAAAACATATAAAAAATTAATATACTAATTATTGGATCATTAAAAACTATTTAATATTCATTTTTTGTAATAAATATTATAGTAATGAATATAATCTTAAAAAAATATATACTTTTAATATAATAAATATTATTTTAATTTTTATTTCTCTAATAAATGCTATGAAGAATATGCTTATTAATATTTTTAATAAAAAAACACCAACATCAACATGTTTGACTGAAAAATGATGATAAAAATAACAAAATAAGGTGAAAGGGGGACAAATTAGTAAAATCAGCAGCAATGTCTTAACTTATAACTCTCAAAACCCTAATTCATTGCTGCGGCTGCCGTGTGATATAGCGCGTGGGACAGTGGGAAGGTGATATAGTGGGGGACAGTGGGAGAGGAGCAGATACAGAAAACGGGGAAAGAGAAAATCAAATATTCAGTGTCATGGACAAGAAACTGCTCCAGGAGCATGATTTGTGGCTGCTCCACATCTGGGATTGCAGCCACTCCAACCATTTCACTTAACCAAGATGTGAAAGTCTCTGTATAGTGGTACATGGTCATTCAACACTGCTATAGGACATGATTAACTACTAAGCATGTAGAATTAGAATTATAAATTCAATTCCAATTCTACTGTGTAGATATAGATCTAAAGTTTCAAAACTTATCGATCTCATTAAAAAAATATTTAGTATACTAATTATTAAATAGTCTAAATACAATAATAAAATCATTATATTAAAATAACATTTTAATTGAGTTAGTCAGTCGTGTTTAGCCCATTTTGATCCATCAATAGTATAGATAGTGATGGTAGCAATGACAATAATGGTGGTAATGACTAGATGACAACAACTGTAGCGATCATGACAATGGAAACAAGGAGAGCAATTGCACAATGCAGAGTGAAGAATTACAATTATTAGGGCATTAGATATGAATTCCAAATGACTCTTCGTTATTTTGTAATTTCATGGAATTGTCATGGAGTTATGGTTTATTTCTATAAGGATTTCCAGACATAAAAGTTAGGAATAATAGGAATAATAGGAATAATTCCAATTTCATGTTCCATTCTAAGCGTCAAATGGGGGAATCAAGAGTGTTCAATTATGTTGGTCTATTAGACCATCTTTAACATTTGACACACTTTTTGCATATGATATAATATTACAATTACTTTTCTTCCAAGAATACTGTACCCTAAATGAGTTTTTTAGGCTTATTGTTCTACACCAAATTTGCATCAAAGTAATTGGTGATGAAGAGATACAGAGTTCTTATTTGACCTCTATGGATGGGTATTCTAGAGGAAGACAATGGTACACAATGAAGAAGCATATCATAAGGGTTTAGCAATTATCTAGACACAAAAATGCTTTGGTATGCTAGGCTACCATGATATTATCACCTGGTTGACTTGCTGCAAGTGACACTTGAAAAAGAAAAGCAAAAGCAGATTTTGATGAAGGAAGAAAGTATACCTTACTCAGCATGACAACAAGAAAGCCATCCTCAGAGACCTTATTGTCTGTCAATGTAGTTTCATCTTTCAAAACCTTACCATTGTGAATCAGCAATTGTTGTCCACAGGGATAATTATCTTTGCCTTGTACATCTTCAATATTCTTCTTGACAGCCATAATCTGAGGTGAAAAAAGACATTAGAGACTCATGAAAGTAAAAACAGATGCAGAATTACTCTTAATTGAGATGAAACTATACTGACTGTGTCGGAGGGCTGAACCCTGATTTCAAAATGGCTGCCTTTCAAAGTCTTTACAGTGAGTTTCATGACTCGCCGAACAATCCCCCCAGTTTCCAAACCAAACCCTAGACCCATGCTTCCCACTTTAATTTTACATATCACTGAAGTCAAAATTCCTGCGGTTTAATTTCAATCCTTCATTTTTTCTATTTTTTTTAAATCATCTCAATTTTAATTAAATTAATGTTAGAAAAAATAATTATTTAAAATCAACTGAAATATAAAAAAAAAATATTACAATGTTATTTAAATATAAATTGTCAGTGATCAACCTTGAAAATTAATACTTAGCAGTAGTAATCATCCTAGGCAACTAAACATCTT
Source organism: Pachyrhizus erosus (assembly GCA_026544285.1). Lineage (NCBI taxonomy): Eukaryota > Viridiplantae > Streptophyta > Magnoliopsida > Fabales > Fabaceae > Pachyrhizus > Pachyrhizus erosus. The sequence goes on along the minus strand of JAMLFT010001019.1, from coordinate 16,886 downwards.
TTAACTCATTATTGTTAAATGTTTTAAACCTTAACAATCAAGTCACATTCATATGTTTTGATTTTCTAATAAGACAAGTGTATATAATATAATTTAATCAAGAGAAATAAATAAAATAAATGATTCTCCAAAGTTTAATATCTATCTAAGTCATAAAATTCAAATTCTAATAAATAAGTGTTATTAAAAACTTGATTTTTTAAATATATCGACTTAACTAAGTGCATAATTAAGTTGTGTAAATATTTTTTTAATTAATATTTTAAATATATTTATAGTTAAAAATAGAATATATTAATGAAATTGACATAAGTAATCTTTTTATTAAAATAAACAAGACCTTAAGATGAAAGATAAAGAAATCCTATTAATTAAAAACATTAAATAATACAAATTCAAGTTAACAAACCAGTAGTATATATTAAAATTTTAAAGATTACAGAGTTAATTAATTATGACTAAGAATAAAAAACTCAGAAGCAAAATTATTATAAATTAAAATGGGAATATGAATTGAAAATTATATGTAATAAAATAAAATAATGTTATTTATACCAAAATAATTTAGACTTTGTATGTGAAACCTAATAAAATGAAATATCATTTTATTTCTAAGTTCATCATTTGTCTAACACAATTCTACATCAATCATTCTTTTTATTGATAGTTTTCATATGTTTGAATTTAACTATTCATCCTAGCTGAAATTGATAAGTATTTGCACAATTAATACCTATAGATGAAACCAAAAATAAGATGATGTTTAAAATACAAAAATTACTATATTTTTACTCAAAGTTTGAATAAAATTAATTTATACAAAATTTATTTATTTTAACCCAAATGAGTATAATAACAAGGTAAAAAGAAAAATTTTTAAGATAAAAAAGATATAAACATAATAACATTATCAATGTAAACATAAAAAGGAAAAATTGCTATGAATTTTTAATTTTTAGTAAAAAAAATTGTTTGACAATAATAGTCAAATTTCTAGTTATGCAAGTGCATAACAAACTTGTTGATGATCAATATCATATATTAAATAATATAATGATAGATTGTTTGCTACTTGAGCACCAAAACACCCAATCTCAACAACCTTTGATTCATAGCAATATTGTTGTCTTAATTAGCTTCACAAACAACTATATACATTCTTTTAATTGATGTATTTATATTTTATAAAGAATAATGATACATGAAGACTCCAACACTTCATATACCTCACTAAAACTCATCATCCTCTCTATATCAATCTTTTTTCGATCACATCATATCACTTATCATGTTTACACTACTCTATTTTTTACACACTTCTCTATTTTATACTCATTCTCTTGTAATCAGATGTTACATAGGTTTTTGAATATTTAAAAATCATTTTTAGATAATATGATATAATAGGAAGAAAAATAATGAGTATTATGAAATATTATAAACGTCCACCCAAGTTTAGAGTGTATTAGGATGGAGAGAAAAAAAAGAAAGAAAGAAGAAAAAAATGTTAGAGAAAGAAACTTATAAATGTGATATGAGAAGAAATGTAGAGGAAAATAGGAAGAAAAATAGAGTAAGCATGAGTTGTAAGATAGTGAGATGTTTGCTTATAATAACTAATATTGATTAGGTATTTGAAAAAATGAGAAAATAAAAAATCATCCATCTTTTCAAATATCTACCAATAATATATACATCTCATGCAAAATACTATAGTTAGCATGATTAAGCATGTGTTAAAACAAAAAATATGGATGAACATTATACTCCTAAAAATACAAAGTTTTGATGATTATAAAAATATATTATAATTTGATATGATTAACAATATATGTTAAGTTTTGATGACAAGGATACGTCCAAAAGAATAATAAAGATAATATCTCAAACTAATTAAGCGTCCAATGTACTAAAACACTAGATACATATGTAACATCCTTAATTACTATAATGAATTTTCTTATTATTTTAGAAATTTATGAAATAATTTAAAATTTGACAATTGAAATTAATCCTTAATATGTAAAGAATTGATTCTCACCTTTTTAGTTTTTATATAAAAACACATAACGTGAAAATTTCCAAAATATTGTTTATCTTCATTAACTCATCATTAGTTTAAAAATATTTTATAATATAGTTAATCTTAATAAAACCATGTATGTGAAAAACATCATAAATTGGTAAAATTTTTATATCATGAAAGAGTTTAGTTTGTATATTCATAATATATACACTTAGAAACAAATATTAAGATATCATTCTTTAATAAATGAATTAAATAAAATATTTATTTTTTAATTATATCTTTGAACATATTAAAAATTCACTTAATATCCTTATTTTTATCTTAAATCATTATAATTTACCCACACAATATATATTGGTATTCTTGAAATTCAAAATATAATACATCCAAACCTCCTCTTAATAGAATAATATAATATAAAATAAAGACATATTCTAACCTCTTCTATACAATAAAAGACTAAAACTCAAATTAATAACTCAATAAAATTTAACTTTTATATTCTCACTAAAAATTGATAAACATCTTAGAGGATTTTTTTTCTCGAATTTTTTATTTTCACTTCATTAGCATTTGGAGTAGTCAATTCATTTCATCATTGTTTGTCGTAACTAAACACTAGTCTCCAACTAAAAGAAAATAAAAAATGCACAGGTGAGTCTTTCGCCTCACACAAACAATCCCAATTCAAAACATAAACAACATCCTTCTTCATGACTCTCTTTCGAATACCACATGACTCAAATTAGTTGGTTAGTTCTTACTTTATTTCATATGAATTCGTTGTCACTAGAACCTTTGGAGCTCAATAATAGTCTTATTTTACTTTAAGTCAAATGACTTATTAGGAGCATGCTCTCACCTCGGTACATAGATGGGGTTGCTAATATTATCTCGTTTTGGTTAGGATTGTCAAGTAGGCTTAATCTGAATCTTCTCACATCCCAATGTCAACCATCCCTAAGGTCCATCAACTTGCACTTATTTGGATTTTAAGTTAGAAATGACCTAAAGAATACTTGTATTTTAAGCTAAAAGTGATTAATCTAATACATGTTGTAAGACTGTTTTGGTTAACAAAACTCCTCTAAGGTTAAAGAAAAATAAGACGTAAGTCAAGAGTTTGAATGAACTAATATAAAATAAGTATTTTATTTGTTCTTTTTTTCTCACATTTTTTGAACAACTAATATTTATAAACTGCTTTTAAAACCATATTTTTATTTACAAAAAAATTGCAGAAACTATTTTAAAATTACATACATGTTACTTAATTTTCTTCTAGTGTATTTATCTAACCCTTGGTAATTTTCTTCTAGTGTATTTATCTAACTCTTGACGTGTGTTTCAATTATAATTGAAAAAGTAGAATTTAGTTAAACTTAACTTTGTAAATTTAAATTTAGTTAAAAATAGATTTAAGGTAAATTGATTTATGTTTAGAATTTTCCATGTTCAATCAAAAAGTAAGAGAAGAGTGTAGCTTTAAAGTAAACTTCAATTTGAACGAAAATCGTATTCATCTTAATTGAAAAAATGATTTTTCAAACAAATAGATACAAATTTTCATGAAAGACGAACCCCAGTTTGAATGTCCAAACACTAAATTAAACATAATCTAAGATTGTAATATTAGTCATCCTAATTCCTTGAATTATCTAAAAGCGAGATACTCGACAAACAAAAAAAAAATGCCACGCATGAGATTAATTAAGTCTTTGGCAATGGTTGATTTATTTGGATAAAAATATTTTGAGCATATGCGACTTTAATACATGCCTAAAGGGGTGTGTGAACCGAAAGACAGGGTCTTGCTTTGGATTTTAAACAAACTTGCACTGTCTATAACTAAGCATGAAATTTAAGAAGGTAGTTGGCATAATTAGGAGAGTTTGCTAGCGAATAATATAGACTAAGTAAGAAAAAACTTGTAGTTAGTCTGTGCGATCAACAAGGTGATCCCATGTGCACTGAATGGCATGAGAGCCAAAATTCCATGGGCTGTCTGGTTCGTGGTAGACGTGCATTAAATTAACAGAAAGAAAAGCAATTATTAACTAATTATAGAGATGGAAGGTAGACACGTTGTCAAAGGTGAAAGCGACCAAATAATTTGAAGAAAGCCCCACCATTCACTCTCCATAGTTTCTGAGTTTGCATCCGAGTAAACCTCCTAAAAAATTGGCGGAACAAATCAGAGGTCGATGGCATACATGAGATACGGATCTGCTCTGCAAGATTTCAGAAGCAAATGATTGAGTGACAGTGTGTGTGTGTGTGTGTGTATATATTGGAGGCTTGTAATGATGTGTAGCTAGGTTAGCTTGGTAGCTTGGTAGCTTGGTAGCTTGGTAGCTTGAAGGCAGTGATGAAGTTGAAGATGAGTAGCAGTGTGTGTTGTTCATATTGGAGAAGGCTTGTGCTAATGTGCTTTCTAGTGGCGATACCGTCTGCTGTGAGCAGCTTGGACATAAGCAAAGTGTTGTCTCAATACCCAGCGTACAGCACATTCAGTAAGTACCTGAAGCAAACGCAGTTGGCCAGCAAAATAAACGCGAGGCAAAGCGTAACGCTGCTGGTAGTCCATAACAGAGGGATGGGCCCTCTGTCGGGGAAATCAATGGACCAGATCAAGAAGATGTTGAGCGTCCACGTTGCGCTGCACTACCTAGACCTGCAGGAGCAGGAGAACCAAAGCATAACCTTAAGCACTTTGTGGGAGGCTCATGACTTGACCATCAACAATGGCGCCGTCACGTTTGTGTCTGCTGCTTATCCGAACGGCGTCGTCTGCGCCAAATTGATGAAACCCATTATTTTTGTCTCCGAACCCCACACTAATATTTCATTGGTGCAAGTAAACAGCCTCATAATGGCCACTAATCCCGATGCTCTAGCAGAGTCACCTGTGCCCGTCATATCACCGGCGCCAATAGTCAATCCAATTCCGGTCAACTCTCCATCACCCGTGCCAGTTCCGGTCATCGCCATCTCCCCCATGCCGGTTCCGGCTACCCCCCCGGCGGCTGTAGCATCCCCGGTTCCGGTCATCTCCCCCTTGCCGATGCCGGCTCCGGTGCCGGTGCCGGTCATCTCCCCCTTGCCGATGCCGATGCCGGTTCCGGTTACCCCCCCGGCGGCTGTAGTATCCCCGGTTCCGGTCATCTCCCCCATGCCGATGCCGGTGCCGGTTCCGGTTACCCCCCCGGCGGCTGTAGTATCCCCGGTTCCGGTCATCTCCCCCTTGCCGATGCCAGTTCCGGTTACCCCCCCGGCGGCTGTAGTATCCCCGGTTCCGGTCATCTCCCCCTTGCCGATGCCGGTTCCGGTTACCCCCCCGGCGGCTGTAGTATCCCCGGTTCCGGTCATCTCCCCCTTGCCGATGCCGGTTCCGGTTAC
>JAMLFT010001019.1:0-11358 GCA_026544285.1 Pachyrhizus erosus | reverse complement strand
CCCCCCGGCGGCTGTAGTATCCCCGGTTCCGGTCATCTCCCCCTTGCCGATGCCAGTTCCGGTTACCCCCCCGGCGGCTGTAGTATCCCCGGTTCCGGTCATCTCCCCCTTGCCGATGCCGGTTCCGGTCATCTCTCCCATGCCTGTACCTGTTACCCCCCCGGCGGCTGTAGTATCCCCGGTGGCAGTTCCTGGAAGTGGAGGTGCAAGTGAATCACCTGCCGGTTCAGGTTCATCTCCAGCTGATTATCCTAAGTCAGGGGTGCTCCAATTTGGCGTCAATTGGTCTTTAGCAATTTTCCTTACTTTCTCATCCATATATATGAATCCTATGTTATATCATTATCATTGATGGATCCATCATTAATATCATCTTAGCAGCAGTAAGCAGTAGGTACTTAGGAAGGAGTAGAACAATTAATTATTTCCTTTTTTCATTAGTTTCCTGCTATTCCTGTAATGTTTCTTTAGTATGCAATGCAGTGCAGAATAGTACTTTAATTTAATACTTGTCTTTTTGACTTAATCATAAGTTTTAGCATTAATTCCTGTAATGCCATGCTGTTTCGATGTCAGTGACACATGATATTACTTGCTTTGGTGTTAGAGTAACAGTAGCTAACCATTTCTCAAAAGCTCTTGGGTGTGACTTTTGACAAACTACGGGCATATTTACATACTAGTGTCATACGGTAGTACAGTTTCAGTTGTAAAAGAGAAACATGACGATTTTGTTATCATAGTGACATCTACTCAATTTTAGTGACCAAGACAAGAATCATGCCTCCCAAATGCTGGCAATGGGAAGATAAAAGGATGGTGGTGGCTTGCCAGTTGCAGATGCAATACATAGCTTTTATTTGTAAACTTAAAACTTGTGTCTGGTTTTAAGCTTGATTTGCAGATTCTGATGAAACTTCACTATGGTTGGACCATACAAAGATCCTCCAGAATGGTAATTGCTTGCGCTTAGGGTGGTTTTCTATAACTTCACCTTCGGTTCTTTGAAGCATTTCCCACATCACTTGTACATCTTGATATCCACAGGTCTGTACATCATCTTGAAGCTTCAGCAGTCCTGCTCCTGTGGCAAATAAAAGGTTCATGTTAGTGCACCTGATAATAAAAAAGTAGTATCAAGAGTGTCTACGCTATACATGTATGATTGATGTATCCTATCATAAATTAACGATCAGTACTAAACGATTTTCTGATACACGCCATATTCTTTTTGAGATCCATTTCATTCATATGAATTTAAGTCTATGATGTAACAAGCAACAAATATTGGTTGTGGAACAGAGGACGCTTTCTTTAGGCCATTTGGTGTGTATAAAGTAGGGGTCACTATAAATACACACTTTGATGTTGTTTTCAGGCCACCACTAAAGTTGCACTGAAAAAGATGTGGATCCTACCTTAACCCCTCCTTGTCTTTCGGTGGCAAGGGTGATGAAAGGATTAGTTAGTTACTCTATGCACCTCTAGAATGTAAATAATATTATATTATATATATTATCGAGGTAAATTGCAGTGGGCGTACTGGCTGAAATTCCGTGTGGTATGATTGATTATGAATAACTTAGTATTAGTATAGTATGTGCCTGGTTTTGTCTTCAAGTGGCGTGCGGGCATAGTGGATTTAAATTAACTAATGTTTAGTAACCGAAAGCAAAGCATAAAAACAATATAACACACACAGGGGTGGTATCTGTCAATCAATCTATATGATTATTATTATTATTATTATTATTATGTCATTAATAAAACAAGGCATAGAAAGGAAGGGAATTTAAGGAGAAGTGGAAAGAAAAGAAGAGAAACAGCCCTAGTAATTTTGTAGTTTGTGGAGCCCATTTGAAGGTAATTTCTGAGAGCAAGTATGATGATGCGAGGCAGGCAGAAGGGTGGAAGAAATTTAGTAAAGAGAAGTAGATGCAGAATATTTGAGAGTTGGGGGGTGGAAAAGATGATGGATGTTTTAAATTGGGAAGAAGGAATTAGTAAGGAAGAAAAACAAGTAGTGTAGTGAGTGTAGGTACCGTTTTTGCGAGTCTTGAGGCGAGCAGAGAAAGCAAGCCAGACACGCCTGACTGGAAAAATCATGTTGCGCCAAATCTCCATAAGCTTGTTTGATGATGATGATGATGATGGTATTGTTGTTGTTGTTGGTGTTGTCTTCTTGATCTTGATCCTCCTGCTCTTCCTCCTCTGCCGAAGTGGCACCGGCACCGCTATTCTTTTTAACCCTGCCAGACCTATTCAATGACACCTCACAACTTGGATTCATCACCCTATCTATCTCTCTATCTCTCTATCTATCTCTCTATCTTTTTCTCTATCAACACTCCCACCATCATCCACTCTCACACAAAAAAGTCTTTTGAGCTCTCATGCCTCCAGCAAACACCCTTTCTTCCCTTCACATCATTTGTGTCTTATAAAAACACAACTCAGATCACCGACACGTGATGTTTCTTTCTTTAATTAGTTTTTATTTATTCACCCATCCCATCCCACCATCATTAATATCTAATTAACAAACTACTTATTCCAATAAAATTATTTCAAATTCCAATTTTAACTTATTCTTTTTTTTAATCTACCCTTCTACGCACTACATACAATTTCAAATAAGAGAATAAAAATTATAATTTAACTTAAAATATATTTAATATTTTAGATCATTGACAAATAATAAAACAGGGATCATAAGTTCATTTTTAAAAACTTGTGTACTATATATTCACTTTGACTCAAATTGCATCTAATTTTCCTCAAATACTCATCGCACTTCCTTGACTCAGCACACTAGAACTGCATAATATACTAATAATTGAACACGTTCTTATAAAACAAAATTCGATACATGGACACGTTTTATAATTAAAAATTAGCTTAAATATGTTTATGTAATTTAAATTTAAGTCATTATTATTATTATTATTATTATTTATGTTTTTTAATTTTAATCACTCAATTTTTTATTTTTTTTTAATTTCTCATGTGATAAAAAAATCATTATAAATTCTGCATTTAAACTGCAAAATCAATTAAGAATGATTAAAAAATATATATTTTAAAATTAAAAAACTAAAAAAAATTAAATTTAAGAAGAAAAAAATAGTAGCCCTGAAAATTTTGATTCCATGTAGCTCATAGTTTACATTGTTCTGTTTTATGGGAAAAAAAGAAAGAAAAAATTATAAGCGGATAAGTTTATTTTAATAGTTACTTACAGATAAAGAGATAAAAATATATATATAAATGATGAGATATAATAAAAAGAGATTAAAAAAATAAATATTAATAAAGTATTTAAAATTATGAGATGTTTATGTATTACTATACACAAGAAAAACTAATATTCAATTATGTGTTTATCATTTGTTTTGTTTTGAATTTTAATTTTTAAAAGTAAAAATATTGCCCATCATTCACTCATTTCTCTTAAATTATTACAACTTGTCAGAGAAAGGTAATTCAACAACAGCGGCACCTATTCTCCGTCACTCTGTCCTTTTATTCATCAAAATAATAACTAGTCAGTGGCAAAACAAACACGTGGTTGATATTGCGTTATCCTCTTTGATATCCTATTGTTTGGTTTTAGAAATTCTTTCGTTATTGTTTACACCCAATTTCTTAAGCAACTTCATTAACCATTATCTTAAGAGAGATAAATAAAAATTAAAAATATTTTTTAAAATATATCTTATTATATGTTTGATTTAAGAAAAAATAAAAAAATAAAGATTTTTTTTTTAAAAAGTGAAGCAATGTATATATATAATAACTTATATATTTCTAACAAAAAATAAGTAGATAAAAGTAAAAAAATTAGCAATTTTACTTTTAGGTTTTTTTTACATTTTGAATGGGTCGAAAATTTTAGAGATTTCATGTATTTTTATAGCGTTTGATTTCTTTTACAATCAAATCAAATGATAAAATATATATAAATTAAAGTATTTTTTAACTATATTTTCTTTCCTTAATTTTACTAATTCAAACATACCATTAGGCACCATGATACTTGTATAAAGATTAAAAAATATTATATATTTTAAATTTTAGAAAATTAGTTATATATAACCAAGACAATCTCTTACTTAATTTATTAGTAATTTTTGTTTTGTAATTTCAAGAAATAACAATAGGCAAATGCCAAGGTGGACTAGTTAGGCAAATGATTTTGACCAGTTATAACAAGTTGACCAATTACTTAAAAAAAAATTTAATTCTATAAAAAAAAAATAACATTTAAGCATTTAGGGTTCTTTGAGAAAGTAACTTCCATAGAAGTGTCACCGTTGTCGTCCTCCACCATAGTTATATTCACTTTACTGCACACAAGTTGTTGTTCAACATCATGAAGGCGATTCCTGACTATTGAAGACACCGTTATTGTGCATGTGACTTAGCCATTTTGAACAACTATTGTAGTTAACTACCATGAATCACTGCTCCTCGCCAATGGAAACTATTTTCAGTGGCCATGATATCAAGTCCAAAAATGTAAATTTCTTTATCGTTTGTTCATACTTGCACCTAAGGTTCTTGCTTCAGGTGATGCAACGTTGACATGGAAGAGTGCTTTGTATTTAGGTTCAATTAGATGGAGGGATATTGATATTAAACAAATACATGATAGGAGTGTGTAGGAGACATGCATTGTCAGAGATGAATAAGGGGTTGCACATGGTGAAGGTGGATGTTTGCACTGCCACTTTTCTACTAAGATCAGACTTGGTGAAGATGATGACTAAAATTCAAATTAATTAGAATAAGTAAAAAATGAAAAATAATTTTAATATTAGAAAATTGGTAATAAAAGTAATCAATAATTCATTCTTGTCTTTGAATATAAAATTAATAAATCCACAGACAATTATATATTTATTCACAATAGATTATATGATAGCCTTTTACATACGGGTAGTTATCATAAAAATATTAATATTTTTTCTCCAAATAATAAATAAAAAAATTATATTAATCATTCCTAAAATTTTATAAAATTATACAAATTTTTTATATTCATATACTAATTACATAATTATTTTAAAAATATTACAGCAATAATCTTCATACATTACACTGTCTTTTTAATTGCTTAAAAAAACTTATTGTATAAGAGAGGTTAGTATATGTTAAGGGAGTAAGAAGAATTGTATAATTTTATGAAGTCTAAAAAACTATTATTTAAAATAAAATATTTTATTTTAAAACGGCTAGTATTGTATATATTTTGAAAAACAAAGGTTGAGGAAGGAATGGTGTCGGTGAAGTTTGGTCCACGTGTTAAATAATGAAGCAGACATTAATCAAAGAAGGTTCAACAGCAACAGTAGTTGGTTCTGTGACATGACATATGGCAGTACTCTATTAGTTATTTCGAGGATGAAACTTTTGGTCTTCTGAATCTAACGAGTAAGGAGTGCATTTTCTATCAAAATCTGTGTAACCAAAATATCGGTTTTAATTTTATTCTTTTTTATCAAAATTGACCAATTCAGCAGCTCCCCTTTAGCTCTTCAAAGTCCAAAAATGGACCCCATTTTTTTATTTATATTAAAAATAACGGAAAGCAGATTTTCAATCCGTTGGATTCAAGAATCTGAAGAAATTGGGTCGTTTATTTGGGTTGAACATAGGTATGGAATGACGTTTGTACCTCATATTGTTGAATCTGTTTTGGGTGATAAGAAATCATTATTAGCAAATTACATAATGTGAAAGATGTCAGATTAGGATATAGAATTGAATTGGAATGTCTAAACTCTGAAGTCTACATCATGGAAGTTTTGGCGAATAATTCTGTAATAGGAAAAGAGGTTGTTAATTTGATTTTGTAAAAGCACATAAATGATCATAGTTGAAAAGCATTAGGTGATACTGAAGAGTCTTGTTTAATTCGAATTAGGCGTGTGTGTGTGTGTGTTGAATTTGTCAACCTCAACTGTGTTAAAGGGTAATAAGTTGTGGTGAGTGGGGTATGAGATGGAGAGGAATAATTCATGGTTGTTGAGTCGCTTTTGTCTTAGTTTTCAGGTTTCCAAGTCTCTCTGCACCTAATAAATCCTAACAAATCATGTGTTACAAGTCAATAATAAATAATAATAACAATCTTAATGATTGTTATTATATTAATCACGGATAAAGATATCACTTCTGGCTCCAACATCAGAACTTGTCTTTTATTGTTTATCCTACGTAGCCCACTTATCAGACAATTCCTGTTCTTCTATTCTGTCTACTTTCTTTTTTCTTGAAACAAATAATAAACATCTTTAAGATATTAGTTAAAAAATTATGAAAAATATTATCAATACACTCTTTCAGTGTTTTTTAACACAATTTTATCTGTATTTTTAATGTAGTTTTCCACTTTTAATTTTGTTATTAATGTCCTTCAAATATTTGTTAATAAGATTTTTGGGGTAGATTTCAATGGATTTTTACTCTCAATATCACTAAACATGTGTTGTAATATTTAAGAGTCATTTACTTCCAACTATTTCTTTGGATAAATTATTTATTTATAATATATAAATTTTGAATTATGCTTTCTCATACAACCATCATATCAACGGATTAATTAGGATCATTATAGGCAGTCATATTTTTATATATGCGTAGAGGTTAGTTTTGAATTCAAATCCATGACTAATCGATCAGTAAAGAGCAACTTTATCGCTACATCAGGGCTCACCTTAAATTTATTTTTTAAGTAGTGTTAGCATAAAAATTTAGGCTTAATCATAACAACTTTTATGGGATAAAGACTGTGATAAAATTTATAAGTTTCTTAAAAGTTAGGAGTAAAATGTGTCAAATTATTTTGTTAAGATAAAATTTGTTAAAAAAATAAAAAATTTGGTGGTAAAATTTATAATTAAGCCAAAAACTTACATTATTAATCAATAAAAAAAATATTGATATGACTTTTAAATTTTGTAAGAACAATAAATTAATTACATATGATAATTTGTGATTAAATGTTAGTATAAAAAAAAATTTAACAATATTATCAGTGCATAAACTATTCAGTAGATAGATGATTAATTTATTCTTTTAGATTGAAGAAAGACAACACCTAATAATATATGAGTAAATACTCTACATTAACAATAAGAATTTTTACACTATTATCTAATCTCAACTTGACATATATGATTAATTTATTGAATTTATAATAATTTAATTAAAAGGCATGTTAAAAAAAAATTAAAAAAAAATTATTTATATCACTGTTAAAACATGTATTTTTTTACAATTAAAAATTATATTATTAACTATTGTTAAACACTTTTAAATATAATTCATTTGGGTCAAGTTAGTGATGATTTAGACAATTTTAGGGGTGACAAACTAAATAGATAAAATAAATTTTAATTTGGATCATAATGGACTAAATTTAAATCCATTATTTTTGGTTTTTTAAAAAATGATTCATTTAATAAAAATTCATCCAATCCATCTATTAACAAATTTTCTATGGATGGATATCCCCATCCAATTCATCCACAAAAATTATATATTTAAAATTTTATTTATTTATTATTTTAAAAAAACTTAAAGTCTAAATAAAAAATAACCTCATTTGAGGTTGGTTAGAAATAGTCTTGATTGAAGTCAATCAAAAATATTATTAATCGATATTGATAGAAAATGTTGGTTGAAGTTAATAAAAAATAATCTTAGTTGAGATTGGTTAGAAACATTATTTACTATGTCAACTAAAAAAGATCTTGACCAAAGTTAATCGAAAAATATCTTGATTCAAATTAACTAAAAACAATTCAATCGAGAGTGACTAAAATTATTCTTAATCAATGTTCCCAATGCCACAATTGAGATTTACTAAAAAAATTCTTTAATTAAGGTTAACCATAAATCACTTATGTAAAGGTTAACTAAAAACATTATTAATTGACGTTGGCCAAACACCGATTATCTCACAAGTTATATTACAGTAGTTTTAATATAAACTAACCAGTGTCTGCCAAACTTCAACAATGCCTCTGAAATAAGTTCTTGGCCGGTTGCCTACAACCTAATTTACAAAAATTTATTATGGAATTTAATATTAAATTTACAAAACCTAATAATTTATTTTATGGTAAGGTGAAGGAGAAAGTACTAATAGTCATATTTTAGTTAGCTCTAAGAAATTCTTATTATATGTTTTCGTAGTTTAATTAATATATAGTTACTTCATAATGATTTAACACGTCTTTCCTTTTGGAACATGCTACTTTGTATTTTTTTTTCTCTCTAAATCTAATGCCTTTAACACATTTTTTTACTCTAGGCTTATAATAACGCATCAGTAACATCAATTATAATCTTTCTATACATTCCGTATATTTTATTTACTTATTATTTTACGCTTCAACGAATTAAATATTAATAAATTTTTTTTTATGTGTTTAAAAATAATGACTATTCACACAAGTTTATATCTATTTTAATAAAGTCGAAGCATATATCAAATGCTGCTCTCTAATAGATAAGAAAATATTTTTCAAGTAAGTAATGACCAAAATAAATTTGTAAATTTTTATTTTGGTATAATTTCTTGTAAATTTTTTTAACTATAATTGTTACTCACAACTACAAAAATATGCAACTTTTTGTATATAAAATTATAGGTTTACTTTGTGTTCACTTTTTTATACGTTTGTTTTCCATATTATTTCAATAATATATAGCAACATACTATATATATTTTAAGAGAAGCAAAAGAATACGATTAAATATGTAAAGTTATTAAATGTATAAAAAAAGTTGACGTGTCTTATTATCAGCTTAAAAACATCAAAATAATAGATATAAGGTTTATAAAGAAGGTTGGCTAGTTTCCAATGTAGGAAGTTTAATGTTACGTAAGCGATTTTTATTTTTTTTACGTTTGTCATAATCCGTATGGTTAAATTTAGAGATAGCAGAATCGTTATGGCTACATGTGTTCAAGAAATGGAGTTAGAGAATAATTAACTAACTATTTAATTACAATGACAAATTCCAGCTTTGATGCCATTGTTCACTTTCTAATGATTAAAGTTTATAAAAAATAAATATAAAAAATGTAGTGAGGGCATCCATGTTTCGGTTCATGAAATCATCATTAGAACAAATAATAATGCGAAATCCATTCCAATTTGCGAGCACTGTAGAAGATTGCTATTTTGCTTTGATTCCTTACCTTCCAATCTTGGGAGGAAAGTGTGGATGTCACTTGTGTACTTTTGGATACGATACTGTATTACAGTATTTGTCTCTATACATACGTATACTGTATTACAATAATTTAACTTCATACATATTTTTTTATTTTTTTAAAAAAAAATTCTGTCATATAGATTCATACTCTAAACTATAGCAATTTCAGTGTTCCTGTATTTTTTGGATACCTAACCATATTAATCATGCTTAAAAGCCTTACACCTATTACAAACACTTTTGTCAGAGATACATGAGAGACCAACAACATTACAACTTTATAAAATGAAAACGTTAGACAGTGAAAATAAGGAGTTATGATTTTTTTTTTTAATTTTAATATAACAAAATCAAATTACTAAATATAATATTTCCTTAATTGTACTTTTTATGTTTTAAATATCACAATATGTGATTTTAATCACTAAATTTTAATTAGACCAATTAGACTCTAAAGTAATACAAATATAAAATTTTAATCTTCTTAATTTGAATTTTATCAATTAATCTATTAAATGTAAAGTTGTGATTCTAGCCTATTAAATTTTAAAATCTTTTAACTAAAAGGAAAACTTCTTAATGTGAAATTTAAAGCCAGTGTAGGTCAATTATCCATTATTCAACTCAACCTTTTTCTTTTTTATTTCATATACATTTTTAAAAGGAAGTGGCATTTCTTTGTCGTTTCTTAAGTAAATCTCCGGTTTCCTTTCTCTTTAAGTTATTATTAAGAATTTAATACAATCCATTATTTGTGTACTTTTTTCTAAGACGGTCATATAATATTGTGTTGATATTTCTTTTAGTGAGCTTTGGTGTATTAATACCAATTGGATATTAAGAAATGATGTGAAATGTGAGCGTAAACTTTTTTACAGTAAAAATACATGAAAATCAAATTCTATTAATAATTGCCATATAAGTTGTTACATATAAAGAAGCTATATGATGACGACATTGAGACCTCATGCGAAATTAATTAGGATCAAGTCTCGGTTTGGTCACCATATGATGCATATGCTTTTCGGTATTGAGATTATTCTGGGGTTGAATAATTCCACTGTGGAGAAAAGAAATTATACAAAAAGGAACTCAACCAGATTGAAAACACTGAAAAAGGACATTATTCTCACGAAAATGCCAACTTTAGCACCAATTCAAGTATTGTTTTTTGGCTGAGCCATCCCACCCAATTTTGTTGCCTTGAATGTATGTACAATAGAAGAGCAGGATCAATCTGGGCCACATCATGTTGTCATATTGTGGCACCCACAATCAAATTGTGCTCAAGTCAACACACAGGCTTCTTTAATCTCAAATCCTACCATATAAATCTGACATTCGTTTATTCTTCTTTATCGCATACCCTCTTTTCTTTTAGCCAAAGCCAATCACAGAAGATAAGAGCAAACTTTTAGTGCTTGTCCTTCTTGTTTTAGAATTATGTAGATCAACTAACTAATACCTATATTCCACTTCACTCCACTAACCACGGAAGAAATTGTAACTAAAGTTTTAGGTTTTGGAACTTTTAAAGTGGGTAAATTTACCGATTCTTTTAGATGCTTTTAATCCACCCCAAAGTTAGCATCACTAAAAAGTAGCAAAGTTTCCAAGTTAACCGAGCATTGGATTCCGATAAAGAGTGGACTATTTGGATTGTTCTGAGATAAAATGTAACCTTCACGTGTCATCAGCACAAAATACTTAACATAGAAGGATGGCCTTAGATAAGAGAGGGCCTTAAGGAATCCAGGACACTTTGGTAATGATCCTTTGTTTAATATCCTTTAGAAGTGATTATGTTCTCTTTACGGTTAAGTGTTCCAAGGTCAAGACTCTTATTAGCACCACAAACAGAGGAAATGACATCCTCTGTTTCAAAATTATTTAATTATTATATACATCTACAGGTCTCATTGTCAAAGGGCACTATGTTTGGTCTGGTCAGTTTCTCTCCATTCTATTTAATTATGTAGCAAAGTTAGATTTCAAAACAGAGATAGCCAAGAATGGCCTAGTTTATCCTCTCTTTTTGTGGGGTCCAGCCAATAATTAATTGTCCAGCCAACAATTAATTGTCCAGCCAGCAAATGAAAGGATGGAAGGAATAAAAGAACTCTTCAGTTA
>JAMLFT010001018.1:0-34225 GCA_026544285.1 Pachyrhizus erosus | reverse complement strand
ATTTTAAAAAATATATAATAAAAAATTATTAAATAATATAATAATTAATATAAATTATACCTATATCATTTAATTTCTTCCTTCTTATTTAGTAATGTACTTCGTGGTTATTGACTTCCATTATTGCCAATAGTTTTGTGTTATACATCTTTATTGAATGTGGGCTTATTATGAACAAAAGACATGGGCATTAAAAGACTAACAAATTTGGCTTGGTTATACATGCTGTTTATCATATAGCTTTATGAAGTTATAACCTTTACAAGAATAAAAAGGAAGCTCTACTTTTCAACATTTTAAATTTGTTATAACCTTTGATTAGCAATAGTCAACATTCTTTGTATGACTATGTATATTATGTCTTTGCTATTTAGATTTGGGATCCAATAGGGTTGTAGGTAGAGATATGATCCTAAATTAAGAATTTTGTTGCGTGGCTTTTGGGGTTACACTGAGTATTCGGAGGCAGAAATTCAAACCTACTTTTGTAATTGTATGTTCAAGCTACTAACGAAACTAGAAAATAAATAAAATTGTTATGAACAAGGGAGCAATTTATCTTTTTAAGGATAAATGTTAACGTCTCTATTCCTTTTTAAATTTGAAATAATATTAATTATTTTTTTATCAATGATATCATCACTTTTCGTCTAATATTTAATCAGTTTACACACATATTTATTATTAAGTAAAAATGAAAAAAAAAATCTCATAAATATTTAATTATAATTAAAAAAATTATTATCTTTTTTAGTTTTTACGTAAAAATATTAAAAGAGAGATAAAAACGAATGGAAAGAGAAAATTTTATTCTCTAGAGTCTCGAAGGGAACAATTACCCTATAAGCTTATAGTCAGTTACATTCTTGAAAGAAAAGTGATGTTCAATTCTCACTTCATTTTTTGTATTTCTAAAATATTAATTTAGTCTTAAAGTTAGTAATATAATTGAATTTGATAATCATAATTGATATCATTGGTCACTTTAATTATGTTATAAGAAAATATGATTCTGTCTCTCATTTTAATGGTTGTCTACGATTTTTTTTTTAAATTATTATTATTTTATTTTTTCAATGTAATTTTTTTTATTTGTATCCTTAATATACTCTATTCATCATATTTTAATTGTTGTATAAAAAAATTATTTTAAAATAATTATTATTTTAAGTTTTTAATATAATAATTCTTTTTCCATTTATATCTTTAATATTATTTTAAAAATATTACTATTGTCTCGCATTATATTCAGTAAAATTAATTAAGATTTACAATAATGCTTCCTTTCATCAATTAAATGAGTTATGTTAGTTTATGTAAAAGAAAAACTTAAAATAATAATTAAAATGGGATAAATAAAGTATTTTTTAATATTATTATTATTTTGTATCGTATTTAGTAAAATCAATTAAAATAAAAGTTAATTTAATAAAATTTTTATTCTTTTTCATCTATTAAATAAATTTTTTTTATTTATGTAAAAAAATTTAGAATGACAATTATAATGAGACGGTGGAAATAATTTGTTCACTGAATTTGACAACCGTCATTTTAAAATTAATTTTAGTTTTAAATATCAAAATCAAATTGATAGACAAACACAAACATCAATAAACAAATTAGTCACTTTCTAATGCCTTTAGGACAATGACTAAAAAATCTATAAATAGAAAATTTTTCATTGAAGTATCATATTGTGAATATATTAAAAATCATGGTAAAATACATAAATATTTCCTCTATTCATTAATATAATATATTTATAACAAAATTACACAAGTCAATAAAAATAGATAAATTAGTTGATTTTATTAGCTTTTTATAAAAATATTACTAATGTATCAATTTTACTTTTGTTAATAATTATTAATTTGTTATAGGTGATGTGACATTATGCACCGTTATTAATATAAAAAAAGATACTTAGAGTATTATAAGATCTAAATTAAAATTATAATTTAATTCTTTTTATAAGCTTCAATATAAAATGTCTCATATATTAATTATTTTTTCACAAAAATGTCAATCATTCAAGTCAATTTTATAACAACTAGACAGTAGGAGAAACATGACTTATTAATGTTTATTAGTTTTATTCAAAGAATAGTTTTGAAAAAAAATATTAATTTAAGACAAATTTAATGTTTTCAATTAAACTAACTAATTTTTTTTTTAATTTTGATGAATTAGTTAATTGAACCTTAGATTAAGGTCTGAAGTAATATTTTATAGGAATTGTAAAATATCTTATAAAATGGCCATCAATTCTTTTTAGATGATGTCTTATATTATGGATTAAAAGAAGTAATATTTTTTAATAAAATTATTTCACTATTAACTTTTTAATTAATCTATAATAATTAGCATTTGTCATATTAAGTCATGAACTTAAATGAAAATCATGATAAAAGTAAATTATCATAGTGTGGATACATTGAAAATCATGGTAATATATTAATAATAATTTTTAATAAAAATGATTCAATCTTGATTCCTTAATGAGTGTCTTTAATATAATAATCAACATTTGTCATATTAGCCATAGACTAAATTGACTAGTACTTTAAATAAGAATTTTTATTATGTGCTTAAGAATATATGATATGAAAGTATAAAATACATTTTATTAAATATTTAAATTACTTAAAAATAAGCATTGAATGAATTGTATATCTTTAATGTAATAAATACTTGTTTAACAAAAACTTTTAATTTAATTTTTTATTTGCACACCATAAATAATCTCATATTAATTTTAGGAACATTTTTTCTTGTTTTAAGTATTAATTGGTATACTAAATGTTTTTGGATGCTTAATCATCATTCAAATATTGTGTTGATTTTTGTTTATGTTATAAACAATGAGATAGAGTATACTTATTGCATTTGGTAAGATGAATGAAGTTAATTTAGAGATAAAAATATTTAAAAAATATTAAAAAAATATATTGTTAGCACTATTCTTATCTTGCAAAATCACCTTTATCTTCTTCATTATCGTGCTACCCTTCCTTTATGTCGTTCCTATTATTATTGCCTTCTCATTTTTCTTCCTTTTCCTTTTTATTTTCTTATCATCATTATCAAGTCTCAACCTATCATTTATTTATAGGTTTGTCAACTTTATTGTCCTTTTTTAGATATTTACTCCATTCATGACCTTATTAGTCGAAAAGTCAAATCCTTATAAACCCATATATTGTCCAAACATGCATTGTCACATCTAGTTGGCATGTGGATTGAAGATTGATTTTAACACTATAATTAATTAAGAAAACAAAAAGCTAAATACATTCACTAATGAAGGAATCAATAAACATAATATGATTATCTAAAGAGAAAATTTACCATAATCACTAAAAAAAATATTGTTTATTAAACCATCAATCATTTTTGGAACAAAAATGGCTAAAGAGAAATTTTACCAAAATTACTATTTGCAAAAGTTATCCTTTATCATGATTTTAATATCTCCTTTTAATAACTAAAAATAAAATAACAACCCTTTTCTATGTCTTTGAAACACAAGAAAAAGAAGGAATATCTCTTTTCTAAATGGTTTTTGTGATTATTCTCTCTCAATTTTTCTTCTATAAAATGTTTAAAAATACCCTTCGATTTGTCCATTAATATTTATGTGTGCTCAAGAGGGACACCACAATAATGCTGAGTAGGCTATGATGACATATACTATAGTGACTTGTTTGTTTTCATTCAATTAATTATGCTTAATGTGTGTTTTGCTTGACATCTTAAACCATTTGATGTATGTCTATGCAAAAGTTGTAGAGAATAGTAATTACATTTTTTATTTTACATGAAAATTTGGGAGTAATATACATTAAACAAGTCAAATCCAAACAACATATTAGAGCTTCATTTTGCCTTCCAAAACCTTCCTTAAAAAAAATGAGAAAGGAAGAAAGGGGTAGGTAGGTAGAAAGGGAAAGCATTGAAGGTAGGGTGATACTAACAAAGAAGATAACATAAGTAGATTGGATAACTATTGATACATGGTAAGGATTGCCTTATTGGCTTTATTTGTCATGTCATTACTTATCATAAGTTATGAACAAAAATGGCACAATTAGCAAATAACTTTTGCCAGTTTGGCAAGCGTACCAAATTCAATTGTAATCAATGATGATTATTAAGTTGTCTCCTCAAGGACTTAGTTAGAGACTTAATTTATACTTGATTAAGTTACAATTATATTTATCTAAGAGTTCTTTGGTTGTTTGAGAGTAAAAAGTATATGAAAACAAAGATCATAAACAAGGTAATAACTAAAATTAAAATATATCAAATGATTAAAAGATGAGATTCAGTTTCATCTAACTTTACCCCCTTTGTAATCTTAATAATCATACATATGAATACTCGTCTTCTACTACATTATCTTAAGATTATATTCACTTAGCTAATTCCTTAGTTTTAGGATCATAAGTTACCCTTAATAAATATCAATTCCTTGCATATTTAAGAAAGGAATTTGCATTAAGACCATCTATAAAAGACCAATGTTTGGTATTCTATTCCTAGCAATCCCAACCATTGGATGTTTCATTCCAAACAAGATCCAAAAAATATTTTTCAATCAGATTTCAAATCTAAATCATTTTATAAGCAATAAAGACATAAAAAACATTAGGAGTGGAAATGAATACTAATGGGTAAAAGAGAATTATTCATATATATGAAAATCAAGACTTACATTAGAGTTTAGTATATTACATTCAATCAAAAAAAAAAAATAGATCAATCATTCATGGAAATGAATGAGTGGCTAATTCACAAAAGATAAAAAGTCATTGAAGCCTCAAATTGAAATCTCCATTCTACCGTATCGAAAATCCTTGCTTTACATAGAATCTTATTTATAGGAAATTAGGGAAAACGAAGTAAGAGAAAACAAATTTTATAAACTTGAACTAAAGATAAGATAATAGAAAATAAATCCTAAATAACAAAAAATAAATTATATAAATTTGAACTAAAGATAATATAATAGAAGATAAATCATTAATAACAGAAATAAATTCTATAAATTTGAATTAAAGATAAAATAATAAAAAATCTGGATAAAATTCATAAATCTTCTCTTTTCTTCATTGGTCTACAAAATGACACAAATTTCATTTAAAAACATTTAAAATTTAAATGGTTGGATTTCAATTTAGACTAAACTAAAATATAAGATTTTTAACACAAAAAGGGGATAAAACAAAAGAAACTAAGAGTGAAAGAGTGTCAAAATTTTAATAAAAGACATAAAATCAAATAAAATTAGCCTCTAACAATAATCAAGTCCCTTAAACATGCTAATAAGATTATGATTCTTGGTCATGTGTAGGATAAAAACTTTATTGAGAAAGACAATATCCACTTTGGTAATCTCTACTATTGTTGACACCATCAACAACTAACATATAAGAATTTTGATTAAGATAACTCAATAAGGTTTAGTATGTAAGGCATTTAATTTTGCTTGTGATTGACTTGTTAGAATAAAATTTGAAAACCTAAAATTAACCTAGGTTTAAATCAAAGTTTTCCAAATAAATATAACCTTTTAAAAATTTAATGACTTATGTTTTTGAAATTTAAAATCAACAAATTAGTTTTTCTTAGGTCATTTTTTTTATTCTAATCAATTTGAGATAATTGATTATTCTCAATGGTTTACTAATTTATAATCAACTATCCATTGAGATAATCAATTATTAGAAGTTTTGTGCAAATAAAGGGTTAATTTGAAAAATAAATTTAAATAAGATATTAACATTTCGGACTGACAAGGATGAAGAGTGATCATTGGTGCGAAAAAGATGAGACGCGAATAAGGAACAACTTCTAATAGTGATCATTGAATACACACTAGAAAAAGAGAAATTCAAAGGTTGGTAGGTGTGAGACTCTAAAATTCAGGAAGACTTAGAGGAATTAATTAGCACTAACTATACCAACAAGATGCATCTATTGTTTATTAGTCTATCACTTAAGAACTCCATAATGAAGTCTGTTTGGCTTGAAACAACTATAGGATAGGTGACCACTTGCAAAGTTTTCTAGAAAGTGTGCAAGTAAAGACAAAGTGCGTTAAAATGTCTTGTGTTGGTTTGTAGGGATAGTCGTTGATCATAAAAGCAATCGAACCTTACAAGTGTTATCAAAATCGGTTGTCAATGTTTTAAAAAGGACTATCTATGGAAGGTTTTAATTGGCAGAAGATTTGATCCATGAAAAAGTTTAGTGGAGTGTTATCAAGGAAAGTGTCATAAATATAAGTCACTAAAAACTCAACTCTAAAAAGTGTTATATCTTTCTTTATACTTTTATCTAAATTAATATATTTTGAAATTAAAGATAATTGGAGCTTAATGTTTTTTTAATCTAAATAAGGATTTTCAAAATTAAAAAGTCGTAGAATAATCAAATAATGTTGTTCCAAAATAAAATTCTTATAAAATAGGCATATTTTTAAGACTGAAAAGAATGAGAGAAGAAATAAAAATAAGGTTAATAATATTCTCTTGAGCCTTTTTAGTTAAAATTAAGAGCTGATGGAAAGTTTTAATTAGTGATATTTTTCACTTTGAAAGTGAATACTAGCTTTTATTTTTGTTTAACTATACGAAGGGATGGATCCTTTTGGTGATCTTAAGAAGAAGATTTCCTAAGTTTATAGATAGTGGAAAATTCTTAATTATGGCTTAGGAATTTGACATAAAATATAGTTGAGGTGGACGAATCCATATTCCTAATGCAATTCTCTATATTCCTAAAATTTTAATTTATTGGCAATTTGAAATGGTTGTAAAGTGTATTTTACAAGGATTTGGTCGGGGTAGTTGTAAATTTTTTGTTTTCAAATGTAATTTAAAGAAAATGTGTTTAACAAAAATAAAACTGAAATGATTTTAATTTAATTTCAAAATACTTTTAAATTTTTTTAAAATAAAAAAATTGCATATTTTATTTTTAGTTTTAAAAAATACAATGGCCATATTCATCATCAAAAAGCATCATATCACCACCATCATTCCTGCTATTGTTATCTTCTGTTATTATTATTGTCATCACCACACAATTATCACCACTACCACCACTACCACCTGTTGTCATTGCATATTCATCATTTATCATTGTCGTCCTTGTCACCATCACCACCATCATCCATTGTTATCGTTACTACCACCATCACTATCGTCGTCCCCACCTATTATCTTTACCTTCACCATTCATGTTGTCATCATTTATCGTTAACATTATATCTTTATTATTGTTGTTATTGTCATGATTGTATTAAATTTTATTATTTATATAATTTTAATAAATTTATTTTATTGTAAAAATTATATGTTTCAAATGTTTTTATTATCTTTATTAGTTTTTAATAAGTTTAATTATTTTTATGTGTTGATATTTTTTAATATTGTATTATTTTATAGTAGAATAAAATAAAATAAAATGGTTGAATCATTTTATCCTTCTTCAATTTGTAACAATTTTTTAAAAACTAAAATAAATTAAAAATTAAAAATAGCTAAAAATTTCAGAAATAAAAATAGAAAATCAACACAAACTAGGCCTAAAATACTAAGGACAATACTTTCAAGTAGAAAAAAATCCAATGGAACCAATTTAAATAATAAATAAGTAAATTGAATTTTTAAAAAAATAAATGATGAAATTAAATATAAAAGACTAAAAAATATAATTCAAAAAATCATAATCCCTATAAACTAAATATGTAAAAATTACAATCTTATTTAAAAAGAGAGATAAAAAAAAAAATTATCTTGTAACGACTAACAAGGAAGAAAAAGAACAGAAGAGAAAAAATAAAAAATAATCTTGCAGCGTAGCAGCCGAGGCGGAACTGGCGATTGACGATTGGCACTAGAACCTTCTTTTGTCTCGCAAAGACTAACTTAAGCCCCAAGCCATTACCAAACCTATAAATATACGCTTCTTTTTGTTCTTTTCAATTCATCACAAAACTCACAACCCTATCCATGGCATCAGGTGGAACAGAAGCTTTCCCAGATTTGGGTAAACACTGTCAGCACCGCGATTGCAACCAGCTCGATTTCCTTCCTTTCACCTGCCAAGGTTGCCAACAGGTAATTCATCCTTTTTCTTCCCATCGCATCAACGTTAAATTAAAACGCCTTTTTACTTTTGCACCCAACAACTTTTATAACAAATCTCTTATTCTGTGATCGCAAGGTATAATATTCTATATGTATAATCGATTTTTAAGTCATTAATATTATGTCTGGATTTGCATTTTAGACCTTTCAACTTAAATTTCAGAGCCTACAACGTGATTTTTTTTAAATATATTATTTGGTCAGAAGTAATTTTACCTTTTAAAACATGTTAGACTAAATTTGAAGGTAAAATAAAAAAAACCTTTTGCGTTAGGACAGGAATTTTATATCAAAATTTATTTATGATTATAATTTTAAATGTAATTTATTTAATCATGTATCTATAATGTAAAGATTTTTTTTTATATTGTTATCTGTGGTTGTGGTCACCATTTCGTTGCAATCCTTGTAATTGAATTGTGGTTGCAAACTGCACTTTAAATTCATTGTTATTATCTTACAATGATTTGTCATCATAAATTATTACATATAGTATTCTATTTTAATTTCTGCGTCATTTGAATTGTTTGGCATGGTTTCAATGTTAGATATGGTCTGAAATCGTTTCAAACATGCTAATAATTTGGATGAATTTTAATTGATTAAAAATATATAAAAATATTTTATAGTAACAATTTTAAACTAACTTCAATCAAAATTCATTTGATAAAATCAAAGTGCTCTGTCATGATTATATGAATCACATGGGCAACAGCACTAACATGGCTGCAATGGCAGGCGTTCTGTTTGGAGCACAGATCCTACAAGTCCCACGCGTGCCCAAAATCTGATCACAACAGCAGAAAAGTGGTTGTTTGCGAAACATGTTCCATGTCCATTGAGACCACCGGCCACGTGGGACCAGACGTGGAGGCAATCTTGCGGCAGCACCTGAAGTCTAGTAACTGTGACCCCACCAAGAAGAAGAAACCAATTTGCCCCGTCAAGCGGTGCAAGGAGGTTTTGACGTTTTCCAACTCCAGCACATGTAAAACTTGTCACATTAAGGTCTGCCTCAAGCACCGTTTCCCTGCTGATCATGCTTGTAACAGAGGAGCTTCAGCTTCTTCATCAGCTTCTGTTGCTAATGGTCCATGGAACAATCGGTTCTTGGCTGCTTTGGCTAAGAGGAATGGACAAGAAAGTACCAAAAAGGGTGCAACTCGTTCTACTTCTCCTCCTAGTACTCCTTCTGTTAAGGCCTATTGATTGTGTTAATTGATTCTTGTGTGGTTTGATGGCAATACAATGTTGCTTTTCTGTACAATTTGAATGTTCATGTGTACATTGCATCCATGAGCTTCGATACTGTTGTAATAATATTGGGATTTGTTTTTATTTAGATTTTATATGTCCTAGCAACATCATGGTTGTCACATTCTTTGATATTACAAAAAGATTATGGAATAAGGATGATGCAGACACAATTTTAGCCTCGTACAGCCTAAAAATCTTGACATTGTGGCCAACATCGCAATCGGGACAGTTTTTAGAAACCTTGCAAATAACCCATATAAATAGATCACTTTTGCAATTACATCCTTGTTCATAGAAACAAATACTAAAGATTTCCCTACCATGCATACTAATTATTGATAGTTCTCAACCCCTTTTTTTTATGGTCTTCTCTCTCTTGACACCAGAGACTCATCAGTTGTGTTGGCTTTCATGATGGTAAAGATATGATATGAACTAGTTAAAACCAAGCTGCGTTTTTTGCATCCGCAGCCAAAAAATGAAATGATGAGGTGAATGAGATTTGTAATACAGAGCAAGTTTGGAACGCAATTAGAAATATTACATCTGATTTTCAGTAAATACAAAATATTACCTACATATCGTTACACCTTTCTTTTCACTCGTCCATCAGAATATACAGCCTGTAACAACTCTAACAAGTAACTCAATACACAATAATCTGTTGTTACATGTTGGCTGTTGATTCTTTAATTTCATCCAAGGTGATAGCCTGCAAGGGAAGAAAATGGAAAATTTAATTTAAGGGCAGAAAATAATATATTATAATAAAATGTGCTAAAATAAGGAGCAAAGCCATATAGCATAGCACCTGCAGCCAACCCTGCAAAATCAAATTTTGAACAAATTGAATTAAAGAATCACCTGTTCATTCCCAGCAAAATCGTTATCAGGAGTGAGAAATAGCATGCAGTGGCATTCCTTCCTATCAAACAAAATCACGACAACTTGAAAAACAATATCCAGCGGGAACAATTGAGTTTAAGTTTTTCATCCACATTTCTCAACAAATAAAAGCACAAAATATACAAGGGCTTTCACAGCATAAAAATACGCCAGCAGATATATACTAGTATAACCCGAAACAGTAAAGTAACACTGCCTCTGAGAAAATATAAACTAAGAAAGGTGGTCAGGTTTCAAACCTGATAACAAGGTTCCCACAACAATTTTTGGCCGACTTTATTACGAGGTATCTTGAACAAATATGTATTTACAAGATAAATAAGATCTTGGATTTGGTTTTTCATGTCTATAATTTTCTGTGATACGGTTGTTTCATGTTTAAGTATAATTTTCTAAAGGATGTAGACAAGTCTCTAGATTCTTATATTATAATCAATGCATAACATCTAGCCAAGAATGACATATATGCTGACTTCAAAACATTATAAAAACAATCACAAATGAAACTGATTTAAACAAACATATGCTTGTATTGTAATAAAACTTAGTATATCTGGATTAGCTTTTAATTCTACTAAAATTAATTTAAAAATCAAGTTGAAGGCCAGAGTAACAAATAGTTGCTTCAACTTTTTTAATTCTCCACCATGATTTTGGGGGTCAAAATTGATTCTAGGAAGTAACCAAACATACTATTAGTCATTAAAAAAGGAGCTTCAAACATGATAACCGGAAATCAAAGAAGGCATTTTTTTTAAGTAGTAATACCAGATATGCATACCTCTCTCTCATGGGAACACAAGGGCAATTCCAAAATCCTTGTGCAACCTCAGCAGCTTTATCATCGTAATGCCTAAAATACAATGATTTTGGGCTTAGACTTGGAAAGTTAGAAGACATCAATACTGATCAAACTATATAGCCACACTGCCAGAACTATAGAATGAAGACAAATTCTGCTTGGCAAACAAGCTAAAAGAACAAGTATCTACCGGCAAGGGCACAGTGGTGCGCCCAATGTATCTTTATGGTCAGCCAACCCCTGCTCCAAAATAGAAATAACATAAGAAACATTAATTAATCAAAAAAATGATTAGCTCCAATATTAGTTTTATGCACATGTGGACACATGTAACATTTTCGTCTGTCATTTTCTGAATTGAAATATGTGTTATTACTGGAATATAATACAGCCCATCAGATCACAATCTGGGAAACTCTCTTTCAGACGTGTAACTTTATTCCAACAGGTCAATCATTGTTCAATTTTTCCATTCATTTTCCTAATATGTCAATCAAATCAAAATCTGGGAAGCTTATTTCAGACTACACATAACTTCATTCCAACAAACCAATCTCGGTTGTTTAAATAATTTTCCTAATTTTCTGTTTTCAAAAAGCCTTATATGACCACTATCAAAATGTACCACAAAATTTTCTCAATTAGTTTTCAACTGTGCAGATTCTAGCTGAGAAATGTGATATTATGCACTGAAAGTAATGAATCAAGCTAGTTAACTTAATTAGCTGAATATTCTATACATTCCACATTTTAAACTATTTAACCTACTGAATTTCAGTACTTATTCATTTTCCCATCCAAGGATTCTGCCCACCACATGATCAGTTGGGCAACTAGAAACATATAAGAGTTGCATTTTACAAATAAAAAGGACAAAAACAAAATTCAAACAGATGCATTGAAAACAGAATAACATTTATGACAAAGGGCATGATTTGATAATTTGATAATGCTTTTATGCCTTAGACACTCAATATCCGATGTTACATTTGACTCTGATTAATCTGAAGTCAAGTCAGGTAGACCCAACTAAGGGAATGGTGTCTATTTTTTCCATTCGCAAGACTCAAACCAAAAGACCTTTTATATAAAATACAACTTAAAGTTTGGTGAAAATCTTCTTAAAAATACTTTAAATATTAACAATATCAAATTGCAAAAACAGTTACTATTATTAATATTCTTATATCAATTTACTAAGATATCATGAAAACTAACCCTGAAATTTAGAGGTAGCCCTTGGTATTAAAGTAGAGCAGAAAGAAAGAAAAAGTCACCAAGACAGGTACACAGGAGTCCCAACCAAATGCAGATAGAAGATCTAGCTTCCTCCCAATTCACTCAACAATTGCTTAATTCCCTTGTTCCCTCACAGCCCCGCTTCCTCACATTTATCCCACACTTTGGTGATGCAAAATCATTCTACCCTCCAAATCTCCAATCAACACATGCCAGCTTGCCTGTGAGTTAACAACCTCAACAACCTCTTCTTTTGCCTTTTTTCTGCCGCGCAGACCTTTCCTCCAATTCCCTCCTTATTTCCACTCTCTGCATGCAGCCCAGTCTGCTCCTTTGACCCATTCTTCTTGAAGCAGCCCATGTTGTTTCTTCTTCCTACTATAGTATTGGGCTAAGGGTGTATGACTAAGAAAATATAAAGCAAATTCAGCTTGTAAACCTAAAAATATAAAATCACCCTAGAAAAAATCTTGATTTAAAACAGGTAATCATAGGCATCTTAGAGTAGTAAGGTGTGGTCAATTTTCTAAAAACAAGTCAACTAATCTTCTTCCTTTCTCTCAACAATTTCTTCTTTAAACCAAAAGAAAAATAATTACCTCTGCAATGTGCAAAAAACATTAACTAAGCAAGTAGCTTGCGATTTTCCATTCAAAGCTTTAAATTATGTTTAACTGTAATTTCAATTCTTGAATATTCTTAAAAGATCCTGAAAACCCCATTAGAAACATACTACACCAGAAAAACCTAATATTTAAGACCAATGTTCGGCTTACCAAACAAGCTAAGATTGACATCTCCCAGCATTAACATCAGAATTAATTTAAGTATCCACAACTACTACATTCCTAAATATTTCAAATTGGATAGATGGGGGAACTGAAGGAGCGGGGGACGTATTTATGAATTCTATTAGTATTAACTTGACTGCGCTTGATATGCTACTAAAATTAAAACAGGTATAGATCCCACAAGGCTTAAATTCAAGTAGAGATGAAACCTTTAGAAATTTCTAACAGTAAATTTTAATCTAATTGAAACTTAATAACATCAATAACAATGAACCTCCCATGACTTTCAATCATTACAAAACTGCATAACTTCCTGACATTGCAGGACTAAGAGGACTTACTGCCTCAAGATTCATAACATCAACTAAAGGCGTATCAAACTATCAGATTGCTATTTGGCAATGCGTTGATTGCCTTCTACTCAAACTAAAAGGGAAACTATGTATTACAACATTGATTCATATTAATAAGATAACAATATGCCAAAGATAGAGAATGTACCTTGATAACAACAGAAGTGACTCCCTTATCAACACAAAAGTATGTTCCTGACTTACGGGCATATTGCTCTGAGAACTTCCTCATAATTTCAACGGATTTATCTGAAGGTTCCGCTGAAAGAACAAGAAAATTATTTCTATTGAGCCACAAAGTTAACAAATCATCAAATTGAAAGCACAACCATTCGAAACAGAAAACCGACATTCAATAAAAACGAAAAAAGAAATAAATCATGGGGTCAGAGTTTCTAAAACTTCTTTTTTTGGAAAAAGAAACTGAAGAAATTTAATTTAATACTTTTACAAACACCTCCACAGTCTACACACATGCAATGCACGTGCAGCTGACGCCTTTTATTCTACCTGATCCAAGTTCTGTCAAAAACCAAAAAGCTTTCAAATTTGACAAACACGAACCTCAACTCCAGAACCCAATTCACGAATTACAAAATTAATCGCAGAAACACCAAAAGGAAAAAAAAAATCCAAATTTCAGGACTTAAGAGCATTTCCACAAACACCTTCTGGATGACACAACGAGGAAACTTCAAACACATAAGAGAAGAACTGGGGAACGACAATAACACCTAACTGGGGCGTTGAAAATCGGATCAGAAGAACTTGGATGATGGGAAAAAAAGAGAAAGCACAGCATTGGAATGAAGTGTACCTTGGGCTCGAACGACGAGGGGATTCCGGTGGCGGCGAAAAGAGGTTGCAACGGTGGGAACGGCGACGGTGAAGGTGGAAGCTTGGGTGGTCATTGCCGGAGATTTTGTTGAGCGAGAAAAGGGAATGGTTTGTGTGTGGTTCCCAGATTGTGTGAGAAGGAAAGACCGAAACAACAACAGCTGTGTGCTCTGCGTTTTATATGGTTTTATCTTCATTAATTTTGGTAAATTGTACTAATTTTTTATTTATTTATGTTCTGCTTCATCATGAACCATTAGCCCATAAATTAATTGGTTAGAGGTTGACAGGTTATTTTAGATTAATTATTGGTTTCAAATTTTAATTTCAGTGAATTAAATGGTATGGGATTTATCTAGCTAATTAGTGTACTCAGTTATGTAGATGGAGTTGGGTTAAATATTTAGTTTACAGTAACAATAAATGTTTTTGTTCCAACAAAATTATTTCTTTTTTGTATGAGGGATATTGGTATTAAAAATTTTAATCTTAAATATAAAATTGTATTCAATATTTAGAGAAACGATTTTAATATCAATAAGTCCTATAAAAAATAAGGATTATTTCTCATAAAAATAGAATAAAATATATTTTAAAGAAAATATTGTGATCTAGGGTAGCTTGGTTTTTGTAATTTGTTAGAAAATGAAAGACAATATAAAATCGGGATTATCATATTTTTTTAATATGTGGGGTTACTATGAGTTTGGAATAATATAAGTTGCAGCAGTGAGTGGAAGCCACTCGTTGTTAAAATATCTAAGGGGTTGTTGACGTTGAAGTTTCAGGTTCCAACCATCATTCTTTGGCTCTCTTCATCTTTTTATCCACATTCCACCTCGTCACTCGTCAGCTTCGGGATTTGGATTATCCAAAATTTAAATGCTACAAATACAGGGAGGGGGAAAACCATAGATGAATGAAATATGCATTGGATTTGTTTTACTATAGTTTTATTTTCTTCTTTTTTTTTACAGGTTTCTTAGTTTATTTCAAGTTAATGTATTTTTAAATAGTTTTATATGTAACATTTTTTAACTCCTTTTTGCAAATTTTGGAAGAATTAATACAGTTTCTGTTAGCTTATAAGGTCCTTTTGTTCTTATAATTAAGGGATTTGGATAATTTATATGAAATTTTATATTCAAATTTCACCGTCATCATTTTATAATAAAAAAATTAATACAATTTACATTTTTTATTTAAAATTGAAATATAATTAATTTATTTAGTATATGTGCGTCTAATAAAAAAATATGACTACACGTTTGTTGATGTTAAAATTAATTAGACCAAATATGAATTAAATGAGACTATTGCTTAACACAACTTTTTTCTTTGTTAGGTGCATTCATGAATAATATTTGATACTTTCATCAATATAAATATCTTTATATACTCAACTCTTCTCTCAATCAACCTTAATGTCCTCATTTGGTTTTGCTCAATCATTTGTTGCACCTCTTAAAATGGACATTTGTGTTTTTGAAGGTGGTGTCCTTTGTGTGATTTATTTTCTTTTGACTTTTGAAGGTGAAGCATCAAAAGGTGCAACTTCCAAGGTGAAGAATTGAAGGTCTAATGATTTCGTCTTTCATTATCGTTGGTTGTAAGTCCTACCAAAGAAAGCACTAGAAAATACCACAAGTTGAAGGTAAGGTTGTGTGTCTATCTTGCATCTTTGGTGTCGTCCAAACTCCTTGATTTGTAACAATTTTTTGCATTTGGTTGTTATGGATTAAGTGATCCAAATCGAAATAGAAATTCTAGAGTTGTATTTCAAAATACTTGTTTCGTGATATACCAATTGTACTACAAAATATGTATTTCATGATTCTACTCCAGAATACCTATATTGTCACAAATTAAATGATTTGAAATGATACAAGTATTTCAGAGTTGTATTTCAAAATACTTGTTTCATAATATATTAGTTGTATAATGGAACATGTATTCCGTAATACAATTTTAAAATATTTATATTACTACATAATAAGTGATCCATAACGATACAGGTATTCTAGAATTTTATTCTAAAATACCTATTTCATATTACAACTTGTATATTATGAAATAAGTATTCTAGAATAAAACTTTTAAAATACTTGTATTGTTATGGATTAAGTAATGATACAAGTATTCTAAAATTGTATTTTGGAATAAAACTCTTGAATACACGTATTGTTCCAAGTCAAATTATGTCTTTGAAATAGATTAGTTTGGAACATGTAATTATTGTATATGACTAATGATCATATGATTACTTTGTGTTTTTAGTTGTGATTGTGTTTCTTATGTTTAATTTAAATCATTCCATTTAAAATGTATTTTTCACATTTTATTGCATTTATAATTTATTTAAGATTTATGCATAAATGTCACGAACTAGAGGTGTGAGTGTAAATCGTTATGAATGTGTGAGGCCTACTACATCTGCACGTAGGTAGCGTTGACAAGTTCATGATATAAATCATCTTGAAGAGCTTGTTGAGCATAATGGGCATCAATAAATGGAGCAACAAGATGAGGTGCAAGTAGCTAATGAAGTTGTGTTTAATAGGCCTTAGGACACATCAATCCTTATTTCATATGTTGATCATGTAGCTTGAGATTTGTCAAATGGTTTGGTATAAAATTAGACATAATTTATTTAAAATATAATACCTCTTGTATTTATGAATTATTTGTCAATTTTCTATACTTGTAAGATCAAGATGAATTAAAATATGTATCACACAAGCACATTTGATCCCCCACACAAGTAGATAAAGGTCGTGGCTAAGGATTTTGGATTATTCCCATTGGTTGATTGCAATTATGAAATCACAGATAAAAGACTATTATGTGCTTTTGTTGAGAGGTGGCATAGGGAGACCAACACATTCCATTTACCCTTCTAATGAAGCTGATGAAAGGAGGTTGTATTTTTAAATCATATGATAAGTCTAGGAGAGGTTGTAGTTAGTCCCTTAAATTGTGCGCTAGGGTACATGGAATGGTATTTTAATAGCTCTCATCCATTTGTGCTCCCATGTAATAAAGATCAAATTCCTATAGTTCCATCAATGATAAAAGATGGTGTTCAAGAGTCAAAGTGTAATATACATGAAACCTAACCCAATAGGCATGCAAATGTATCTACTATTGTAAGTTTTTATTTATGTTGTTGTTATTATACATTTGTAACAACTTTTTACTTTTAGTTACCCTCATTTTCTTTTGTTTATATGTTCATAGGACATATGTTGTAAGATTGTTGAACAATTACAAAGTATGATCAATTTAAGGTTAGCGACTAAAGGCACTAAAGTGTGGGATGTCACACATACAAATTATTGCTAACTTAAGGAGTCACTAATGATGGAAATGTTTATGACAAGAGAGTTAGAGTTGGTAGAATAGGTTGAGGTGGTGAAGGAGGCCAAGGAGGGGGACAATTAATTACTAGTTTATAAAGTTATTATACTAAGTTGTTGCATTTGAAGAATGTGAAGATGACATGAAAATTGCATGAAATTATTATGTTGATACTTAAAGGATTTTATGCCATTTTATTTATTTGTGAGATGCTCCATTTGCTAGTAATGTGTTTTGTTAATTATACATGTATATATATTGTTATACGATGCCAATATTTTTTAGGGAGGTGTTGTCCAAATTTTGGTAGAAAAATGTCAATATTATGGTAGAAAAGTACCATACAACAAGTCATATACAACAAGTACCATACTAATCAATCTTTTGCAATGATAACATAATCACATGTGACCCTAATTAATTGTGTAAATTGTCGCATTAGTCCAC
Source organism: Pachyrhizus erosus (assembly GCA_026544285.1). Classification (NCBI taxonomy): domain Eukaryota; kingdom Viridiplantae; phylum Streptophyta; class Magnoliopsida; order Fabales; family Fabaceae; genus Pachyrhizus; species Pachyrhizus erosus. The sequence continues at coordinate 16,080 of JAMLFT010001018.1, read as the reverse complement.
TGTAAGGGATACACCACTCTTTGACAATAGGATGGCAATATATTGACCATAACACATCAATATTTGGTATTGGACAACAATCTTGCAAAAATACCTACATAATAATACATATTATCAAAATTTACACAAGTAACTTATTTACAACATTAAATCATTAAAGTTATAATGTACCTAATGGTATACTTGTACAAAATTATTGTCATTTACATGGGCTAAACATATCATACAATGAATAAAGATATCTTTTGGAGGTTGACTTCTCAAAGGGAAGAATGTCATACTTTATTTTTTAGACAAGAAAATAAGTATCACATTATACTAAAATGCAATAACATAGCCAATGTATGATATAGTCATCCATTTTTCCTCAAATGCATGTTCATATTAAAGTTAGTGAAATGGATATGATTACTTAATGTTAAGAATGAATTTAAGAAGTGCAAGTAATAATATTTTACCATTGAAAGATGAACAACAAGCAAGGATCATTTTAGTTCCTCAAATTGCTCGTAACCTCCAAATATAGTGACATATTCATCACGCAATTGTCCAAAATCTTTATGCAAATCATTATGCAAATCATTATGCAAATCATTATGCAAATCATTATGCATTATAAGCCTAGACTCTTCACCTATACTTAGTAACATCACAATTGCACGATAACCATAATGTTCATTGGGTTTGACATCAAAAAATTTGTGCAATCTTTTATACAATGTCACATTGAAATGATGACCTACTACATTAATATTTTTTCAAACGAGATTTTAATTTTAGTATGTTGCAACATGATCGAGTTGTTCATGGCATCCCAATAATAATAATAAAAGTAACTAAAACAAGTCAAACAAATTCATCATAACAAAATCAACCATATGAAAATAATTTAAAATTTCGTAAATATATTATATTATTTAATCCGTAATATATTTTACAAATTGAGCAATCTATAAAATATTACAATACAAATTTTTAATTCGTAATTGTATTAAAAGATTAATTTGTAAAATATTATGAATTGTTTCATTCATAATTATTTTAAAAGACTTTTAAATTGGCTAATTCGTAATTCATCTAATACAATTATGGATTGCTTGCTCCTCACTAGCTTCTAATCCTAAAAATAAAAGCTTTGTAAGATTTAAAACATTAAAAAAAAACATGAGGAGGAAAGTGAGAAAAAAAGATAGCAATCACAACGGTAAATAGCTCAGGGATCTAAATGAAGAAAATTGAGGTTGCAATGGGGCTCTAAAGGAACGAGAGGTAGATAGTCACAATAACTAAAGGTAAATTGAGAATTTAAATAATTGTAAAATGCACTTAACAAAAATTGAGTGTAACAAGTAATAGCTATCAAAATGACTAAGGGTTTAATTTTGTTGGGTTGGGCATAACGGATTTTGGGCCGAATTAGCTCTATTAGGAGAAACAACCGTAAAAAAGATGATGGTGCATGCTAGTCTGTCTCATCACTCTTTTATTTTTTTCTCACTCCTTTTTTTTTAAAAAAAAGACAAAAATTATCCTCATCATTTTTCCTACCATACGTTCCATTTTTAAATTTTCCACTCTTCCTATCCTTCTTTCTCTACTACGCACCCCATAACGTTTTCAATTTCTATTGAATAGAATATACAACAAAAACTTATTTATGTTAAAGGTATTTTTGTAAAAAAAAGTTGGAAAATGAAAAGATGAAACAAATAACAAGGACCCAGATGATTGTAAAGTAGGATTGTGGACCAAGAATAGTTCTGTGGGAGCACTTCATCACTTTTGTTTTTGTAAACTAAAGTTCAAGTGAATTAGATTCTAAGAAGTTACTTTGATTAAGATAGGCCATTAAATTTTATGAACATTTATAAATTATCAACCAATAATGTATTGGCGTGGAACTCATGGGTGAACTCAGAATATCTTTCACCAAGAGTTAAAAGACTAATTCATTTAAAATATTGAAATTCATTTAAAGAATTCATTTCTTTTAACAATTTTTTTTATATCCATAAATCTTAGATTAAATTTTTGAATAAAATTATTTTTCAATAATATTAAATCATATTAAAATAAATGAGTTTGTTAATAAAGAAATATGAGCAAATTACTACACAAATTTTAACAATCATTCAAAACAATGGAATAAGAAAGTAATACGGTCTTTATTCATATTTAAAGAGGTCAATGACTCAATGCATTTGTAATGGTTGGATAAAAATAAAATTTTTCCAATTTAAAACGTATATTTTAAATTTAATTTGTTAAAATAAAATATGATTCATTTATTTTTCATCTAATAGTTTTAAATTATTAATTGTGATTTGTAGTTTTAAATTGCTAATTATGTAAATGCATAAACAAACAATGATTAAATTACTAATTTGACTTCTAAAATTGTAGTAAATAATCAATAGTAATAATTATCTTCGGTTGAGATAACTAACGTAAGTTGTTTATGTCATTGTTTACCGTAATTTTAATAGAAGTGTTTCAATTTAAAATGTGGCACAAAGCTGATAAACTCAAGTTAACTTTACATGTTATTTATAAAAAAATAATAGTTTATTAACTGTTAATTTTACTAATTTAAATTAATGGGAAGGATTAAAAAAAAACAAATAAAGCATTAAAATTGATCAAACTTTTTTTAGGGACTAAAAAGAAAAATCGAAATAAAATAGGGATAATTTTTATAATTTAATGTTTTTTACAGCTTTGAAACTGTTAAAAAAAATTTAAAATTTTAAAAAAATATTCTTATAACATATCAGTTCATGTCAGAATGGTAAGCTCTGTGACAAGTAATATAACACTTCAGCGGTCCAAATTAATAACAAAAACTAAAAATATAATAAAAAATTTATGAAAGAGCATATTTAATAAAGAATAATTATGAAAAATTAAAAGTAAAACTCTAAAAACAATAAAGGATTAAAAAAATATTGATTAACTCTAAATTTTTTTAAGTGCTGATTTAATTAAATAGTGCTTACTCTTTTTATAACTTAATAGCAGTTACTTTTCAAATTATTCTTCTTTTACTTGACATTTTAAATTTGATACATAATTAATATAAAATTTTATAATATTAATTAATTATAAATCCTTTCAAATATAAATTTTAAATAAATATTACTACAGTTAATAATTATTAATTATATGACAATTCATTATTATTAAATAATAATATGAAAAAATATTTATACTATTATATTTTAATTAAATTCTTTACTTAATTATAATTTGTGCCAGCATTACTATGCATGTATATATAATTGATCATAAAATACACGGTGTTTAATTGGCCATCAATAATCATATTTAGAAGGTAAAATTATTAGTGTCTTTCTTAGCCTAGCTATGCTAATTAGCGAATATATGCTCTTAAATTGAAATTATTTGTCTTGTCTTAACATAATTACAAAAATTAAGAAAAAGACAGGATAAAATCAATTATAAAAAACACATAATTATATATAATTGATTTTTATTAAAAAAATTAAGATACTATCACTTCATTAATTAAATATCAAGAAATAAAGATAAAATAAAAAATTTAAATAATATGCCTTCCATTATTCTAAACTGGCTGAAATTTTAGCATTAAAAACTATATCAAATCTTATTTTTAATTTTTAATTAAATATTAAAATTAGTATTAGAATTTTGTCCTCCTAATAAATAATATTACTGATTTACAATATTTAATAATATATTTATAACAATAAAAAAAAAGTAAAGATATTTTAATAAAATTTATTCCTAATAAATACTATTATCTCGAAATAATTGTTTTTTTTAAACCGTGTGAAAATTTTTAAATTTTAATCAATTTACAATAGATAAAATAACAAATAATTTTTTTTTAAAAAAAAACAATAGATAATGTTTGTATATTTGTTGAATACAAACTCTATACTAATCCAATAATAGGCAAGTCAAACTTTCATCATTTACTACACTGGACTAGCAAATTGGGTTGCCTAATCTGACCTATACGTGTTTGGTTTACAGTATGGTAAAGTTTGGTTGAAATTAATTTTGTAACTTTAAGTTTATTAGTGAATAGTGAGTTTAGTGTAAATTGATTTATGTTTAGATACTTTTATTTTAGTGTAAATATTTTTGAAGTTTTTCGAAAATTACAAATGTTTATATTATATATTTTAAAAAAATTGTATTATTTTTATTTTTTTTAATTTTAAAATGTATCATTTTTAGTCTTAAGTGTTATCTAAAGTAGTTATTTAAAAAAAAAATATCTAAAATATATTTAGAATCAAAAGTGATATATTTTAAAGTTAGTGAGACAAAAATAATATTTTTTAAAATTAGAAAAATTAAAATAATACAACAAATTTAGAGTTATCTAATCCAAATATTAGCAATTTTAGAAAGATTTAAAATATATTTTATCATTTATTTTAAAAGTATTTTGTGTTAAAATATAAAGATTACTTGATTGATAAACAAAATTTGGTGTAATTGTTATAAGTTTTAATTTTGTATTATTGACTTTTAATGGAAAAGTCAAATTAAAGTCATAAATCCATTTTTAAGTTTTATGGAAGGGGCCCTTACCTTATCTATATAAGCCTTTGATATTCTATTGATTCACCCATCTTTTAAGAAAGGATAAGGTTAACATTTTTTTCATATTCTTTTTCTCTATTATGAGAGTTGAATTGTGAGTTTAAGTATTTGTTATCTTTGTTTGTAATAACAACTATTGAAAATGAAGGTATTTTTCACATTATATTTTTTTATATTTTTATATTTCAGAATTTTTTTTATTCTTACTCTATATTAATAACCAATAACAAAATAAGAAATATAAATATTATATTTATCACAAGAGGTCCAACACTTTCATCAAAATGAAACGACACATGTGTCAAAAAATAATTTTAAGTATTAAATGTATTTTTAGAAAATATACTTAAATTTATAACATATTTAGCTATTCTCAAAATATCTTTGTATATTAAAATTTTACCTCCAAACTCAATTTTATAAAAACAAGACTTAGACTATTTTTACAAATACAATTTATAAATTATCTTAAATTTAACCCAAACTTAAATTTCTAAACTAATCTAAACATACATCAATTTGTTTGGATGATATTAATCCAAGCACTCTCAAATGTATAATTAATCAAATAGATATGAAATTTATAATGTGATATTAATATTATTTATTTTATTATTTTTAAGTATATTTAAATTAATCATATATTGTTATTATTGCATTTAAAAAAAATTGATACTAATATTATAAGTTAATAATAATAATAATAACAACAACATAAAAAATTTAATGATAACAAGTTTGTAAAAATATTTAATAGATACATAAAAAAATATAATTTTTTGACTTTCAATAACCAAAAACAATAGTACGAAAATTAACAATAAAAAAAGAAAATAAACTAAAATGAAAATATAATGTCAGCATTTTTAGTTCTATTTTTTTTATAATTCTTAGTTTTTTTATTAATTTTTTGTCAGTATTTTTAGTTTTTCTAAATTTTTTATTTATTTTTAGTCTCTTGTTTGTTTTCAATACTTAAAATTAGTCTCTATTTTGTTCATTTTTAATTCCTCCTACTTGTTTTGTGTGACAAGTATTGAATAATTTTTTTATTTTTAAGATATCAAATATATTTATTTTTTTCATTTTATACTTTATTTATAAAATATTTTGAAAGTTTGTAGAAAAATATAATATTACTAACATTCTTAAAAGCTAAACATTCTTCAAAATAATAAAATAAATAACTTATTATTAGATAATAAAATTAATGACACTTTGGAGTTTATGAAAATGAAAATAAGTATTTATTAAAATCAGCATATCTTAATACACAAAGACACACACATGCATACATTCACACTTAAGTTAGATAAGATCACTTATTATTATTATTATTATTATTATTATTATTATTATTATTATTATTATTATTATTATTTATTTTACTTTTATTTTAATATTATATAGACAAATAAAATCCTATATTATCATTTATCAAATTATTTTTTGACAAATTTTTAATATGAAATCATTCAATCATCTGCTTTAGTGTCTTATTAAATAAAAATAGTTATATATTATTCCTCCTTTGGTTAAGACTTAAAGAATTTTGATTTTTAAAAAATATCTTAGAAATCTAATAATAAGAGTTTTCATAAAAAGAAAATTGAAAATTATTTTTTTTTAGACTAAAGGTATTTTTTATATAAGACAATCCTACTCAAATCATATATTTAATATAGTTGTATATCAAAATTTAAATTCAAGACACTGATTAAACTAAAATAATCATGTATTGTAGTTGATCCATACACTTAATGATTTATTAGAAAGTATATTAGTAATACAAAATTTGTAAATTTTGAAATTTAATATTTAATATTTAATTTTAATGTAATTTAAAATACTACCTAATAGAGTGTATTTATTATTTTCACACCTTATATATATATATATAAACCTTTTGAGAATAGTAATTATTAATATTGAATGGAATACAAAAGGTCGTATATTTATCATATATTTTTAGTAGTGTCACTAACTTTAAATATACTAGTTTCCTATAAGGTAATTAATTAAAGTTCAAAATTTTGTTAAAAAAATGTTTATCTTTAATATTTGATTATGTCTCAAATAGAATTATTTTTTTATGGAGATTATGTAAGAAATCAATAGAAAGTTATTACTGAAAATTATGATAAAAATAAATTGATAATATTAAATATTACATTTTAATAAAAAAAAATTATTTTTTATTTCTCACTTAAGGCAATGGTTAGTAATTTTTTTAATAATATTTAATAGATATATTTAATGTTTCTAAACTTATATCTTAAAAAAAACCCTTTTTATTAGAATTAATTTCATGTGTTAAATATATAATATTTTTTGAAAATATATGTACACTTACATTATAAACTTAATTTTTATTTTATTATTTAATTAAAACTTATTTATTTATTTATATTATTAAGTGTAATATAATTTTAAAAATCTAAAAAATTAATATCAATGCATCTCTCTAAAAAAATCACATATTTAAAAAATAAAATTACTAAATCTTACGATGAAAAATAACAAACTGTTCAGAATTATATTATTTATATGGTATTTTTTTATAAGACTTTTTATGATATTATTTTTTTACGTCACGTTAATTAATTATGTCACTAGTTTAATTTCTCTTGTCGTTCTCTTTATTATGAAAAAAAGATATAAATTTACTGTGAAAATAATTTTTCTACCGTATATAAGATTTCTATCATATTTTTGTCAAACCATCACTATCTTTCTATAATTTTAATTTAGTATTTAATGAATAGAATAGAAGCTTGTGGTTTCTTCAAATTTCGCGCACTGATCGAATTCAACGCACACTACTTTAAAATATGTCAACATTTTACCCAAATTTTGAACATATTCAACATCACAAACTGTATGGTCCAGATTATCTGTGGAAACCAGCTATATCAGAGGAAATTTTCGTGTACACTTTTTCGGAAATTCGTGCTAACATGTTTTATTTCTTTTAGGTAACTTTGACATTTTAGTACACTATGCTCTTTTTTCATTTAATCAAGGTATCTCGCAATAGTGATAAGGATTATTAAAATTTAAATTTAATTATATTTTTAATCTCTGAAATTTATAATGAATTTAAATTTAATTTTTTAAAATTAAAAAATTTATTTTAATTTTTATATCTGAAAAAAATATGATCTTAGTCTCTAAACATTAAATTTGAGATACAACAAACGGTTTTAAAAAAATATTTTAATTTCTCAAATTTAATATATAGAAATTAAAATTATATATTTTTTAAATTTAAAAATTAAAATAAAATTTTTAAATTTTGAGAAATAAAAATTAAATTTATTGTAAATTTTAATGACTAAAAATATAATTAAATTTAAAATTTATTTAAAATTTTAATATATATTTTTTATATAAAAAATACCTAAAAATTGAACTACAGACTGTAAACTTAAAAGGTATAATCATAACTTTCAATGTACTAAGATTCATTTAAACTACCGAATTTTTTCGATAGATGTTTTTCATATAGATTGAACTTCTAATTATAAACTTAACAGACATAGTTATAACATTTTAAGATATTGAAATTAATTTAAGAAATTAAATTTTTTTAAATATTTTTACATCTAAAAATTAGAAAATTAAACTCCTAATTATAAATTTAAGAGACATAATTATTTATTAATTATATTATATCATATTAATTTTAGTACTTTTTTAATATAAATTAGATTAAAATAATATTTTAGTCTATTACGTTTAGTCTTTTCTATTTTAATCATTTATATTTTAAAAATTTTATTTTAATTTTTATGTTTATGAATAAATTTAAAATGATTATTTTGTTCATTAATAATGATGTAATATTATTTTTATTATTTTTATTTTATTACATTTTTATAATTTATTTGCTGGCAAATTAAAATTGTCAAAAATTATTTTTTTTTTCTTTTCTTCATAACCTCTCTTTTTTCTCTCTATTGCTAAGATATTTGTTGGCAAATTAAAATTGTCAAAAATTATTTTCTTTTTTCTTCTCTTCATTACCTCTCTTTCTTCTATCTATTGCTAAGATATTTGTTGTTGCTAGTGATTACTGTAAAATAGTTTAACATCAGCCTGGATGGTGTGTCAGTGCTAATTCACTGATTTGCTTCATAAGTAATAGTCGTATAAATGATGGTAATCCAAATAATGACATGAGTTTGAGGTTGATAGAGGAAAAGAGAAAAAAAAAAAGAAAAAAAATTAAGAAAAGAAATGGATTGCAACAATGGAGATATAATAATGTTAGAAGTTAAAAAAATATAATAAAATAATAATAATAATAATAACAATAACGTTGTAATATTATCATTAATGGATAAAAAGATTATTTTGAATTCATTTATCAACAAGAATTAAAACAAAAATTTTAAAATATAAATGATTAAAATAAAAAAAATATAAAAATAAACTAAAATATTATTTTAGTTTGTAAAAATTCTTTTTACTAGAAACAATTCTATTAGATAAAAATATGGTAGAACTTATTCTTGATTATTCAAAATAGTTACATGTTTGGGAATCAAAATTAAAATGACTGATTAACTTAAAATGACGTTGAATGACATCAGTGATAATTGCAATACTTTCTGTTGAATCATATGTCATTCCTTACCGAAGGTTCCATTTTGGTTAACTTTCTCTTAGAAACTTGTTGGGTACTAATTTCAATTTGGTGCAGGTAGCAAAGCACTGTAATTCACTTTTCTTGCTCCACACGCTCTCTCATACATAATTTTCCAAATCATCGTGCCATAGATTCGATGTAAAAATCAAAAAGCTTGACTCGAGTCGAATACTGAAAAAAATCAAACAGCGAGACGTTCTATTTTTGAGTAAACAGTGGGATAATTGTTGTTCCAGAACTGACAACATCAACGTGTCTTGTAGTTCTTGGTGCATATGGTTAATTCAAAACATTAGTTGTACAAGATCATTATGTTTGAAAAAGTTATTATTTAACTATTTATATAGTATTAATTATTAGCATGTTCCATATGAAACCGTTTTGGCTAACATGTGAATTTGCCATGTTTCGTTTAGCCATATGGAGCAGTATATGATTAACTAGTACGTAGTTGCACTTCTAAATTTGTGAGAGAAATTATTATGTTCATGCACACCATGGTCCATGGAAAAATGCTACAGCTATAAGTCAAAAGATTGTCTATAGAAGCACGCGTTTTTATCGCAATTCATGAAGATGACTTGTGTTTATTGTCGACCCTCGAATGTGAACGTACATAGAATGACAGTGGGATACTCAAACGGGTGAATAGTCAATTATATACGATATTTTTGTATGAATTTAACGATGTAAATTAATTTTATACTATCCATATAACTTTTAAAATAATTATTATAAAAATTAAAATATTTATTCTACTTAATGATTTATAATTAGATAATAATATTAAACCTTTTTATGCATATTTTTCTTTTAATATTCATTGAGATTTTTTTAAAAAAAATATTTTTTTTTAAAAAAATTCTCAATAATTATTAAATTTTAAAAGAAAATAATATATATAAAAGAGTTTTATATTGTCGGTAAGTGGCTAATATCGAACGCACATAATATAATCAGACACTACAGATGTTGACCATAATTCTTCGTGCTCAAAAAACTTCAAATGTAACTTCTCACCTTGCCTTTACGAGAAGAAAAAGAATAATAAAGAAAGAAAATACGGATAAGCTATATATTTTTTTTTTTTTGGTCGATTAGAATATGAATTAAGAAAAAATAAAAAATATTTTTTCTTCTTACTTTAAACTTCAAACTTTTTCTTTCTCTCATTCTTTATTCTAATTTATATTTTTTTAATTTAAAGGCTAAATAAATATTAATAAAAATGATCATTTTACACTCACAAGAATATGCATATACTAAGAAAGACACGGGAAAACGTAATAAAATTGATGAATAAAGTAATAAAAAGAAGAAAACAAAAGTACGAGGAAAATGAATGTAAAAATTAAGACATTAAAAATTCAAGGTTAAAAATTAAAAGTAAATTCTTAAGAAATCTAAATAAATATATTGTTAATGATGAACTGGTTAATTTACAATGCATCAGAATTAATGATCTGAACGAGTTTCAAGACCAAGGAAATTATGAGGATCATTGAATTGCGTATCTCGTTATTAAGCATGCTATAGACTGTATAATCATAATTATATTGTGTATAGATCATTAAATAAGTATTCTGCTACATTAATTATAATGCATTATACTATTGTAAAATTTACAGTCCCGCATAAATAACATTTCGGGTGTTTGATATCATCCAAAAAAGAACAAACAAAAAGCCATCAATCAATTGATTTGGTTTATATTCTGTGTTATCAATCAAAATATATATATCATAGATCTTCATTTCAATACCTTTTAATCGATATCTTAATTTCCACGCGCAGGTCTTAGTTTAAGAAAATAAATCCGGTTTAATATAATAATATAGATCAAGTACAAAGAAAACCTAGGGGAGCAGAAAGCATAATCAAACTCATGAAAATTTTTGTAATCATACACTCTTGCTGTAGTGCAGGATTTGAGATCCACTTAAAGTACCTTGTGGTATTCTGGGCAGAAGCTAAACTTCTTTTGAATGCTTTCAGATGGGTTCAACTTTTCTAGAACTTCAAGGTGTAACAATATTATTATATATTCAATATTGTTCTACATATCCATTTAACATATGTGATTTTCCAGAGAAGTAATCCCAGATATGAAAGAAGACAACTGTAACCAAGGTCCAAAACCATGACATAGATCTAACAGAAAATCAAAATTTTATTTTCTGCTACAAGCTTAAAACCTTGACGGGATCAATATACATAAGAATCACTAAACACAAATACATATATAAAAAAGAGGTTCATACAAAGAAGGAAAATTAAACCAGAATAGTAGCCTAGCTCGAAGCAACAAAGATCAATAATACTGTCTCATAATTAACACGCACACGGCACACAGTAACATAAGATAACAAGCTTGCAAACTTTTCACTTTTTCAGATACAAGATATATAAACCCTAGATATCTAAACGCTTAGAAGAGAAAAAGAAAAGAAACTCACATCAAGAAAAAGGTTTACAAAAAGACCATGACTTAAAAGCTAACAATAAAGTAGACAAGTCAAATTAACTTGCTGGATGCAGCAAGTTAATTAATGATCGGACCACAACGCTTGATTCCCCAGAAAGAGAGCTGAAAACGAATGAAGAGACAGGCAGTACCCTTGTTCGGTGAGAAAATAGGAAGAATGGCCTCGGAGAAGAAAGTGATGTTGGCTAGCATTTTTTATTTTTTTTTTTTATGTTTTTTTCTTCTTCAACCAGCAGCAGCAACAACAACACATGAGAGTGGGATTGAGATCGTGTTGATCCTAATTTCCTTCACTTTTTTTTTTCTTTTTTTTGTTGTAGTGGGGTGTGAGGAAGAGAAGTGGAAGTAATGATGGGGGATTTAGGTTTGTGGGGTGGTTGAGGGCTAAAGAGAAAAGGAGGATGATGATGTGGGCACAATGATGGCGATAGAGAACGCAGCAGAGGGACATGATGATTCTGGCGTTGAAACAGAGGCAGAAGAGGTTCAAGGATTTTGTGCACCCTCGCTTTATCTCTGACATTGGAGAGAGTGGATCCATTTATGAAACCTATGGTGCTCACTTCTCACTGCTCATTGCTCAGGTCTACCCTCTACAGTAATCTATTATCTATACCGCTGTAAAGTGTAAAGTCAATATAATACTAATATGTAGTGCCTCTTTGTCTCTTTGCTAACGTGGCTCTGGCGTGACAATTTTATATACCAAGGAGAATTTTATCTTCTTCGTAATAGAAAGAAACCCTGGCTTTATCTTTTGCATGCGTCAAAGAAGATGAAAGAAATACGGAAAACAAATATATAATATTAGATTAAAATGCTAAATTCTTTAGTTTGGTTTCATTTTTTAATTAATCATAAAAATTTCCTTTACATTTTGTCTTTTTTGTTTTTCCTTTCACTTAATTAAATATGTAGAAGGGAATTTCTTTACCTCTTTGTTTTTTATTCGCATCCATTTAAATAATACATTTTTTTTTACTTTATTTAGATGAGAGATAAAATCGTAAGGACGAAAGAAAATGATGAGAATAATAAAAATAAAATAGAAAAGATGTATTGTTAAGATAAATAGAAATCATAGAAAAAATAAAATAAAAGTTATCTTCTTATTTAAATGATTAAAGTAAAAATAAAAAATAAATTACACAAAAGACTAATATGATAAAAATAAATAAAAAACTTCTATTTTTTTATATTATATATATAAAAGATAATAAAATTAACCCTCACTTTTGAGGTAAGGTTGTGGGCCTTCGATCCCAATCTCTTCCTTCCTTCAACCCAGCAGCCAATGTATTTCACAATTCTCTCCCTCCCTTCCTCCCTTCCTCCCTTCCTCCCTTCCTCCCATCTCTACTCCTATTTACTTCAATTTTTCTTCTATTTCATTCCTCACCTATACAAATTAATTTTAGATGATAATTTCTTTAATTTTCTAGTTATATAAGACTACATTAATTTTGGAATTTATTTACAAATAAATAAATTAACTTACACCTTTGAAAACTCATTATTTTTTTTCACATTTGTTGTTTTTTTTTACATTGACATTTTTATTAACATAGTCAGATATAATGATTATATAAAATCTTCTTAGCTCCAAAACAGTGTAATCATCTTGTATTTTGATTTTTAAATTCACATGGACATGCACGCCTTGGAATGTTTAGGTATCAAACCTATTCTTTAATTTTAACTCAATTCAACTCTTGTGCCTCTAGTTAAGTTTGAACCGATCTCTCAAACAAAAAGAAGTTCTATCCTAAATCCCGTTTGATATGTATTGGGTTACGATAAATGCAAGACAGTATTGAGACAGTTTGTTGGTTTTTTTTTTATTTTTAAAAAAGTTATTTTTTAATGAAATAAATAATTTTTTAGGTTTTCAATGTATTTATTTTTTAAATAAACAGTTTTATTTTTATTTTTCACAAACACTTAAAAAATGTTTTTTTTTTCATAAATACTTAAGAATTATTTTTTTATAAACATTTTTTTAAGTTTAAACAAACTGTCCCATTAACTTTGTCTCTAAATATAAATACAATATTTTTTTTAACTAATTCATATTTTTTAAGAAAATTAGTAATTTAATTAATAGTATTAAATTTATTAATTATTTTTTTAAAAATTTATCCTTAAAATTATTGAGATTCACCATCTTATTCTTTTCACTTAATTATTTTTTTACCTAATTAATTAATGTTTGTTAGTAATTTTTTCCAATTCTTATAAGAGAGAGAATGAATTTATCTCATTAATTTATAATATTTATTATAAAGTAATTAAAAGTATTTTTGTTAAAAAATAATTAATACAAAAGACAACTTAAAAATAGTCTTATAACAAAAGATAAATAAATTTTAAAGAAAAATATTACATTTAAGGATAAAAATAGTATTTTGGTTATCCAACCAAACCTAGACATAATACATATTTTTATGAAGAAGGCTACTACACCTTAGCATTGCCTTCCTTCTTCTTCCTAGCAACCTTCATCATCAACTACTATTTGTTGTCATAAAAAATGATTTCCAATTGTGGTGTTTTGGGTTTCTTTTTTCTTTCCCAGCCACTTTCATCCTTTCCTCCCTCATCTTTAGCGTGGACAACTTCACCATAAGGAAACCCTAGTATAGATAGATGATATTTAGAGTGGAAACAAAAATCAAACAAATCTACATCACGAAATTAAAAAAATAAAAAAATTAAGCGAATTTATTAATGGAAAACATGTTCTTATTGCCTTTTTGTGGTTAATGCTAATCTTGAGTTTGACCTTAATGCCCACACTCGACGTCCATGGTGACTAAGGTTTTGAGCATACACAGTGCAAACATGATAGACAACTATCTAGGAAAGGAGAGGATATGAAGGCCTTAAAGATTGAAGGACCTTTGACAAAGTCAAGGAAAAAACTTTTGGAAAAGAAGGTTGAATTGATTTTTAAGTCAAATTTGGACCTCTTATTGGATCTAAGCCCATAGGATTGAGCTCACATTTTAATTGTATTGAATGGGTTGGGTCTTAATTGAACATTGATCCAATTAGACTAGTGTTAGCCAAATTGATCTTGTTGTATTTGAGCTTGATATCAACGTATCCTTGTAGGTTGCAAACTTAGTTTACTTGATTTTTGGTTCTTGTATAAATAATGGACAAGTCAATTGTAAGTCAACTTTGATAATTTGAATGAAAATTGGAATTTCATACTTCTTGTGAGAATTAATTTTCTCTCTTTAGGTTCTAGTTTAGAATCATGGTTCCTTATTAAAGAACTAGTTTTCTTTGTGGCTAATCTTCACAAGCTTATCAAGTTTTTAGAAACTTGTAGTGCAAAATTTCAAGTCTTAATTTTGCATTCTTCAAGTGTAGATTTAATAAGACTTTTAAAAAGATCGAGAAAGTTAACATTTCTACAAGTAGAATTGTATCAAAACATGAGAGTGAAATTGAATACAAATCTAGCAAGTAAATCAAACAAATCTACATAATGAAAATTAAAGAAATAAAATAATTAAGCAAATTTGCTAATGGAAAACATGTTTTCATTAGCTTTTTTGTAGTCGACATTGGTCTTGAATTCGAACTGGACACTCACAGTCCACATCCATGGCAATGGAGGTTTTGAACAAATACGACCTAAACGCAAAAGTAAAATTGAGTATTTTGATTGCATCTCGTGGATCCTGAATCCAATTTGTGAAGTAACTTTGGTGTGGTGGCATAAATGACTAAAGTTGCTTGTGGATATGAGTTTGTTGACACAGAATCAACATGTACTTGAAAATTTTATAAGAAAATTTTATGTTATTAACTTATATTTTACAAATCATGATGTTGAATCAAAGATCTTATCTAGAAATAACCAAATGAAGTTAAGCTTGATGATGGAGTCGTCAATGTCAAAAAGAAAGGAGGAAATGGTGGAGTTGACGAGAAAACAAAATTGAAACACCACCATCAGAAATAATCTCCAATGACGACAAACAATATTGTTGATGAAAGTTGTTGAGGAGAAGAATTAAGGTGGTGCTAAGGTGTGAAGTGTGCATCACAATATTGGGAATACAAGTTCAATATAAAGGTCACTAATTAAGAACTATGGTAGACTACTTACTAAGGTGGTTCACCTTCTATTTTTATATTATTTTAATAAATTAATATTCTTTTATTTAAATTAGAATTAAGACTTAAATATGTTTTTCATATTTGTAAAGTAATCGATTTTGATTTTATTATCTAAATTATCATTTTTTTTATTTTAGTAACTCACATTTTTTATATTTTATTTTATTACTTATTGTTAAATTGATTTTATTAAATGATGACATGACAAACAATT
>JAMLFT010001017.1:0-34237 GCA_026544285.1 Pachyrhizus erosus | reverse complement strand
ATTATTATTTTTATTTATATTTTTAATATATTTTTAAATGTTATTATTATTATTATTTTGTATCATATTTAATAAAAATTATTAACCTCTTTTATTTATTAAATGATCTCTCTCTATATATATATAAACTTAAGATGATAAGTATAATAGGATGGATAAAGTACTAGTCTTCGTGATGCATTATAAGTCAACTATAGTAATAGTTTTTGTTGTTTATAAACTTTTATTTATACTTTTTCTTTATCAAATTTTTGACATGTCATATATCTTTAGAACTATTTATTATAAATAAACTGGTCTATCAATGATAGCTCCACGACGGCATCGTGCTAAAACTGGTATCCAATTCGTATAATTTGATTGAGTAAATAATTGGTTTCAGTTTTTAAATATTATTCTCTCTTAAACAATTTGTAAAGTAAAAATGATTAATTAAGTAGTTGCATAAGTATTATAAAAATTGGTAAGTTTGATTTAATTAACAACATATACTAAATTTATAATTCCACAAAAAATATGCTAAATTTTTTAAAGGAGTACATAAATTTAATGCTCACATAACGGATTTTTGAAAAAAAGATGAAAAGTTTTAAATATGTCAAATGTCCATATCATGGATTAATTTCACAATCAGCCTAGGAGAATTGAAGCTTGTAAGAATACTTGAAAGTCCCATCTAAATGTCAAACATCATAATTACGGTAAGTATAAAAAAAACTTAAATATATTTTTTATTCTTTTATTATGTGCAATTCATAATTTTGGTTATTTTACTTTAAAATAAAAATATTTAATTTTTTATTTTAAAAAATTTATAATTTTATTTTAATTTTCAATTTATCTATATTTTTTATATTTAATTAATTAAATTAATTTTTATGATATATATTAAGTTTAGAATTTAATTGAGCTAAAATTAAAAAAATTAAATATTTATATTTTAAAATGAAAAATCAAATTTGTGAATTAAATAAAATAAAAAGAAAAAAATTGTATTTAAGATTAAAAAAGTATTAGAAACCACAGTAAGTAGTCCCCTGATAATAAAAGTAACTCTTCAATCCAGAGATTAAAATTATAGATAATTTTTTTGAGAATTAAAATTGTAGATATTTTGTAATTTAAAGACTACTTAAAAAGAAGGGGTAATACCGGGAAAAGCAAACTAGTGGTATATTCCTATTTTATTCAAATCCGCATGATTCCCCTCCTCCTCTCTTTTTTGTTAAACGTTTTATTTGAATGTGAAAATAAAATAAAAAAGTAGGAGAAAAGAATAAATAAATAAAATGTTAATTTTTATTAATTTTTATTAAAAAACTAAAGAAAAATAAAATTGAATTATCTCTCTATTATATATATATATACATATATCTACCTTTCAGTTGACTTTTTTTTTTCTTTATTACTTTTTCACCCTCCGAACAAAAGATATTACTTTGAATTCTGAGTTTTCTTTAGTATTATTTTTTCATGCAAAAATAATCCTTCGAAAATAAAGGCTAACTAATGTTTTGGGTCATATATATTCTTACTTACATAAACTACTGCTAATTACTTGAAAATAGTTTTAAATGATAGGTTTTAACTTATAGCATTGGCGCAGTGGATTTCTATTTCAGTAGGTTGAAGGACACCTCCGATATCTGATCCAAGACCAATAAAAAACAGTATCTTTTTTGAGAAAAACACGCACCTAAGGATTAGGGTTAGTTTCAACCAAATGTGTAAAAGACGACCATGCTATTATCCTTAAACTCAAATCTAAGTTAAAAATTATATTTTAAAATATATTGTTCTCTTTGAAATATTACTGTTTTAATTATACTATTGTTTTCAAATTTAAATAAAAATATTATTCTTGTATTAATTTGATTTATTTAAATAATATAATAAAATGATTCTGATTCCATATAATTAAATGGTTATATATAAAAGTATTTATCTTGTGCATCATAGGATTAAAATGGTAGTTTCTTTTTTAAAAAATTAAAATTCTTTTAAATCAGTCACGCTTAATTTTTTATTTTACTTTCTTTCTCCATTTATATATATATATATCTAGTAAATCAATGATACATATTTTTATATAATTTCAAAATTAAATTTTTATTTATATGTTTTAAAATTTTATATAAATTATTCTGCATATTTCTTATGCAATTTAAAAATTATTTTAGTCATGTTTAATTTATATATTTTTACTTTTTTTTGTCAAATTAAAAATACTCATTGGAGACGTCTGATCTACAGACGGTATCAATTCATGTTAATGTGAACAAACAGGGAAAAAAAAAAACAGTTAAGTGTGTCTTTTTTTTACTTGTATTAAAAATTAGTTTATTTTTAACATTATTCTACGAGAAAAAATTTTAAAATATATTATTTTAAAAAAAATTAAATAACCTTTTATATTTATGAAATAAGATAATTTTGATTTTAATATTTTAAAATTTAAATTGTTTACTTTAATTTATGATATCAGGTAATAATATTAAATGAAAATTTAATAATAATATTATATCATAAAAAAAATTAATAAAATAATTAGATATATATTTTTTAAAATAATAATTTTTTATTTTTTTATTAATCAATATAACATAATAAATTATTTAAAATATATGAATATTTAAAAACATAACTTATTATCTATCATATTAGATTATTTTATTATAATAAACTAATAAATTATCAACATTATAATTACATTAAATTTAAAAGAACAACCTCCTTTGATTATATCAAATTAAGATAAATATTACACTTTATTCCTTATATTTTATAAAATTACATAAATATTATCTAATTTCATCTTCTATATTTCTTTTTTAATTTTTACAAATACATTAATACTCTCTTGTACATTATACTAATTCTTTTAATTATTTGAAAGATATTCTATCAAAAAAAATTGTAAGAAATATTATTGTAAATGTTAAAAAATAAAAATAATTAGTATAATTTTATGAAACACAAAAATGATTAGTATAATTTATTTAAAATATTTTAAAGACTAAATTTAAAATAAAAATTTTAAAAAAATTAAAATAAAAAAAAAAATCTCTTTATGTAAGGATAAAAAGATTATTTAAACAATTTAAAAACAACCATTTTCAAACATGTGTCAATCAATTAGATAGTGAGGTGCAGTGCACACTGCACACAAACTGCGTAAAATCACAAGAGTGCATGAAACTGAATACTGATGGATGAACCAATTTTGAAATTGGATTGGATCATCAGTCATTGGCTTTAACAAAAAAGTGGGTCTATGGGTTGTGGACTTTCTGCCAAATACTGTGATTTCGCTGTAACGAAACACACTGCTACGTACTCTCAAGTCTGAATTCTGATTCACGGGCATTTGTTTCGTTCACGAGTGTGGACTAAGGAATAATGAAATTTCCCATCACTTCAAATTATTGTTAGCAATACAAGTATATATATTACTATGAAGCTATTTTTTAAAAAAAAAAACATCTTATTAATTAGTATAGTAAAAGTAAAAATATGATTGTATTTAGTAAGATCATTTAGTAAATTACAAACTGTTTTGATTAACTTATAATTTAGTTTGATCATCATACCAGTATTAAATTTTCATTTTAACCCTTCTACATAAATTTTTAATGTACAATAATTTTTTAATGTTTTAATTTCTGTTTCTGGCAATGGATAATCGTCATAAAATGAAGGTAAAAAAAAATTAAAACGTTAAAAAAATGTTCATGTATAAACTAAAACATAAAATTTTAAAATATAGATACTAAAATAAAAAGTTACTGCAGATATAAGAATCAAATGATTAATTAACTTAGAAATATCGTTGACTAGTGTTTTATTTTAAAACAGAAAAAGTGTGTACATTAAGATGAGAGGATTTTTTTCCCCATAAAACATTAAATTGCTGTGTGCTTTAATTATATCTATTCATCTCTTAGATCGAATGGAAGCTGCAATTCAAACATCTTCCTTAATCACCACATTAAAAGTTACAGTTACTAGTCGCAAAACCATTCATGCAGAAACGTGAATATTCTATCTCAGTTCATGAAATAATGGATACAGAAGCGCAATGCGTGCAAATTTGAGCCTTGTAATGCATGCATCAAATTAGGTTTTTGTTTTTACGATGACTTGTAACTCATTTCATTTCACTGTTAAGCAAGGAACCTAATACGCAGTAATATTTGAGTCATGTTAACGCACGTATCATTCTAGAACATTTTTTATACCAACTTTTTTAGGATTTTTTGAAAGAAACACTAAATGAAAAAAAGTAAATATACTTAACTTTATGGAAAGTTATTAAGAAACCTTCAATTTATCCGGTAGTAAGTAGAAGAATTTATATAAAAGTAAATTACATTAAAATAATTTTTTATTTACTTTCCTAAAATATTATCGTTATCATCATCATAATAATAGTTTCCAATGAAAAAATAATTGCTTAAGTGTAACATATTCTTAAACCTTAGAATTTTTGGAGACATGGACAATTTGACATGCTTGAAATTCTTTCTATGTTGGTTTCAATCGTTATCAATAATAATTAGTAATATTTTTCTGTAGTAAATTTTTTTAGGGTGTAAAAATAAAAATAAAAATCATAATACAATATAAAATTAAAAGATACTAAAATTAAAGTCATAATAGTAGTATTTAGGATAAATTCTATTTTAGATATCTCTGAAATTAATAATATGTGAATTTTATCTCTTTAAAAAATTTTGTATTATTTTAATTCTTCTAAATTTCAAAAAAAAAATTTAAATTTTTATCTTTATATAAAAGGTTCTCTAACAAATTTTAAAAATTAAAAGTGATACATTTTAAATTTAGAGAAATGAAAAAGTATATTTTAAAATTAAAAAAAAATAATATATTTTTTTAAAATTAAAATTAAACTTTAATTATTTTAAAAAAGTTAAAAATATATTTAATCTTAACTTGATCCTATTCTAGTTATTATTTCATCTTAATTTTATCTTAAGAATATATTTTATCTTAATTAAAATCATAAAAGTTTAGTTAGATTGAATCATATATTATTTTTTTTTAGATTAAAGATATTTGTTATCTTTATATTTCATTTTTATTTTAATTTCTATACTTTAAAAGCTTTTATTCTTATAATTCATTTTTAAGATTTTAGTTATTTTTTTGAGAATTTTTTTTTAATTCTTATAATATCATTTTATCAATGTTCTATTTGTTAGAAATATGTAGTTTAATTTTAGTCCTACATCGTGTAAATGATTAGAGACATTGCTCCTATATTTTTATATAAGCAACCCTTGTAAACTTATTGGTGACACACAAAAAATAAAATATACTTCTTAGTGTAGTTGTGAACGTAGACAACGTACATTGTGTGTCGAACTAAACTAAATTCTTGAGTCTTTTCTCTCTCTCATTTATGTCCTTTTTTTTTTGTTGTATTGTTCTTAACAATTGGTATTAGAAGTTTGATGGTAGAGACTTGAATTCTGGAAGATGCAAATAGAAGACTATCTGTATTAGAAAAAATTGTATCAACCCTTAACGGGGCAGAAGCCAAAAGACATGAAGTAGTAGTCAGGTTGGGAGTTGCTAGATTGACAGACACTTGATGTGATCCAATTGACGTTGAAGAAGTTTGATGGTAGAGACTTTGGATTCTAAAAGATGCAGATGGAATACTATTTGTATCAGAAAAAGTTATATCAACCCTTAACAGGGCAGAAGCTATAAAACATGGAAAAGTTTGATTGTAGAGACTTCAGATTCTAGAAGATGCAAATAGAAGACTATTTGTATCAGAAGAAGTTGTATCAACCCTTAATAGGACAAAAGTCAGAAGACAAAGAGCAGTTAGACTGGGAGTTGCTAGATCGGCAAACACTTGGTATGATCCAACTGACGTTGGTCAAGAACGTTACAATTGATAACTTGAGGCTTTGTGTTATCTCAACTAACCTTCGAGAATAATTGATGATGAAAGAACTACATTAGGTGGTAATGTAAATCAAACTCCAATTAGGAGAATTATTAGAAATATGTAATTTGATTTTAGTTCTACATCGTGTAAATGATGAGAGACATTACTCCTATATTTCTATATAAACAATCTCTTACAAACCTTTTGGTGACACACTAAAAATAAAATACATTTCTTAGTGTAGTTGTGGACGTAAATAACATACATTACGTGTCGAATCACGTTAAATTCTTAAGTATTTTCTCTTTCCTTTGTTTTTTTATTTATTATTATTACAATGTTCCTAACACTATCTTTATAATAAATCAAATATTAATCTCGATAGTTGTTTCTTGAGTATTGATGATCGCAAAGATCAAAATCTTACATAATAAATTTATAAAAATAGCAAACCAAAGTTTTAAATTATAAAGTTTAAAACTAAACCCTAAATATATAATAATAACAAATGTATTTAAAACTTTATCTTAAAATATAATGTATTTAAACCTTAACCTCAACTAATTAACCTTGTCTTGTAGGCATTACAATGACTTCACAAGTCTAGGATGCATTTTAATCATGCCATAAAATCCATGGTTCCCTTTAATTTAAAATTAAAGAAAAATGTATCATGTCAGGATTTTATATTTATTTCCTACTTAATATTTTTTTTTCTTTTTAGTTTAATCTCTTTTTATAATTAAATTTTTTTCTATCACAACCATCAGTCATTATATTGTTAAATTACAAACAAAAATAAAAAAATTAAAGTAAAAAAATTAACTAAAATTGATTTTAATTTTAAAATAAAAAAATAATAATTTCAAATGAAACTTAATTTAATATTGTTAATTGCTTTAAATAAAAAATAAAAATAATATTATAAAAAATACTGTTATGAAATTATATAATGTTATTATCTAATAATATAGATTAAATTTTTAAAATTAAAAAAATCTAAAAAAATATTTTTAAAAAATTAAATTAATATTTAAATCATAGTAATACAATAAAAATGGATATTTCTTTATGTATTTTGAAGCGTGGCGTCTGTTTTAGAAAGCTTTCCTTGACTAAACGACAATCCAGTGACTTACTATAATAAGCTACTGCCTTGACGATGCAGTCCAATTTAATGCTGTCTTGTCCTCGTTCACGCCAAACGCTTCCACATTCCATTACAGTTTATATTTCTACGTTTGTTCTAAAACTTATAAGTTTTTCTCAATAATCCCCAGTCCCCACCATTCTCCCTGCTGTGCGCATCAACCTTCTAGCCTCATCCATTTTATTCTCGCTTTTTCCTACTATTTCTCACACATTCTTTTCATTTTAAAACACTAACTATTAAAAAAAATATTTCATGTATCCCTTAAATATTACAAATATGTTCACTTTTTTTTTTAATATTTATAGTGAGCAAAATGAGAAACAGGATTAGTAAATTAAGAGAATAATTAAATTAAACGAAACTGTATTAATTAAAACTTATGTTATTTAATTTTTACTGGTTAATTTTAGAAAAAAGGTATTTAGATTAATTTGGAAAAATGAATAATATTTGATGACTTGAAGCATCATATAAAAAAAATATTTTGGATGTCAGAGTAACTCAATTAAGTCGATATTTAAATAATAAAAATAACACTAAATTTTCCTATTTAAACTATACAAAATAAAATTTTATATTGGTCTATTAATTTTCGACACTTGTTTGGATTATATTATTATTCGAACAGATCGTCTTTGATAAACAAATATATATATATATATAAATACTTGTTTGGATCTGTACTCAAATGGAGAAAGAATCAAGCCATCATCATTACTAGTAATAGTAATTGGGAAGAGGCGGTGAAACTAAGGAGGTTCCAGTGCCACCATGGCTTAAACCAAACACTGGGAAAACTGGTGTTAAAAATACTGAATTTTTTAAGTCAACGACTCTACCAAACTAATCATGGTTAAACTAACGCTGACCAAACGGTGTTTAAAATTGGGGAAATCAAAGTGTGTGGGCCAGCCCTTGGGTAGAAGCCAAGTGGTGGAACCACCGATCGCCAGGCTTCGTGAACTTTCCTCTCAGCCGGACACGTGGACTCCGCAAATCGCTACTGGTGGACCGTATTTCCCCTTCCGAAGCAGCCATTGGCTCAAAGGGGACCTGACCACGTTTCAATTTTTTTCCAATCTATGTCAAGCTTCTTATTAAATCAAATTATTTCTAACTTATTATTTTCTATACGTATAAAAATAAAAGCTGATTTTCTTATAATTTAATTTAGTATTTAAATCGTCTTAAAATTATTTCAATTTTTTAATATTTTCCTTACCTCATTTTTATTACAAGATTTTAATAATTTAATCATCCAACAGCAATTTAAATGTTACTTTACTCAATATGCCGCGAGGAGACCATATGAGAACAATGAGGACTGAGGAGGTTGTTTTATAAGAGTAAACATAGTTTCGTTTGCATAAGAGATATGACATAGTTTATGGTATGTGTCTATGTTCAGATTAAGTCATATTTAATTAGCATATTTATTTACCGAGTGTTTGGTAGTGCGACACGTTCAATGAAACACAATTTTTTTTTTTTTTCCTTTATGTTAAAAGCAACTTTTTCTTGCAGTCAATTATTCTCGTCTTCATACGATTTTTCAGAGTCCACCATCTAATTTAACATGCACTTATGAGTTATTACATAAACTTCATTGAAAAGTTATTTTATTAAAAAATAGTCAAAATCTCAGTCAACTTTAAGTTATTTAAAAATATTTTTAAGTCTTATAAATTAATTTATTTAATTAACTATATGTATATATTATTATAATTATTGTGTAAGTAAAAAATATTTTAAAATATTTTTTATTTGAACATTTTAATATAGTATTAATTTTTTATTTATATAATTAATATATTTATTTAAATTTAATTATTGTCTTACATCGTAGCTTTTAATAAAATAAATCAAAATTAAAATTAATTTGATAAATTTGTAATTCTCTTTTATCTCTTATATGAATTTTATTGATCATTTGTAAATAAATATAAAACGTATGTTATAATAAAACAAAAGGTATATTCATTATCTTTATTTCATATCTAGTGATATTTAAGTTTTTATAAATGAACGATATTTTTTTAAAAAAAATTGGTATTCTTTGAGCAAGACTTAAAAATTAATTAGTTAAGGTATTGAGATTTATTTAAGAAATTAATATATTTTAATTTATATTTTTTATATGTATGGACAAAAAATTAAATTATTAATCACATATTTAAATGATAAAATTATTTATTAAACATCTCATAACATGTTAGTAAATAAATTGATAGTTAAAGTTAACAAACAAATTACTGAAGATTGTAAAGTATTGTTGTAATTATGATAAATGACTTTTGAAGCAATTATTAAATAGGGTATAGGTAAAAAAAATAATGATATTTTAGAATTGTAAGCTAACAATATTTTTGAAAAAATAATTAAAAATAAATAAATATTGAATAAAATTATTATTATTATTAAACTATATTATCATTGTATTGATTTTTTATTACAATGTTTTGATATTGTATA
The DNA here is from genome assembly GCA_026544285.1 of Pachyrhizus erosus. Classification (NCBI taxonomy): domain Eukaryota; kingdom Viridiplantae; phylum Streptophyta; class Magnoliopsida; order Fabales; family Fabaceae; genus Pachyrhizus; species Pachyrhizus erosus. Next base: position 24,689 of record JAMLFT010001017.1, on the reverse strand, counting down.
CTTATTGATTTATTTAGAGATTTAATTCTGCTAATTTACATGTAAGTTTGAGTTTATGAATTTATTCAAAGTATTTAAAAAGCCATATATACTACAAAGTGGAATTTTATATAAATATTTAAATTAGGCTATACTTTAAAAAAACAAGATAAGTTAAAAAATAGTATACATATTTTCTATCAGTCAGAAACATAAACATAAAATAGTATATATTAAATAAATATACTAGACTTGTGTCTTAAGTTTAAGAAATACGATAGACTCAATTTTTACAAAGCCTATGTATTAATAATTGCCTCAAAGTTATTATTATTTTTAATTAGAAGAAATCTAACGCAATGAAAGGAAATAGAAACTGTTAAACAAAAAAGTAGTCGAAAGAAATAAAAATGTATCGATCTCAGCCTTTTAATATTAATGGTGTGATAATATACTATTGTGTTTGTTTGCAAAAACACATTTTTATTAGGAGTGTTAAAATCTAATCTAATTAAAGAAAATAGAAAATTGATTAAAAAATAAATATAAATTTTATTATGAAATATTATTTTTTAAATAATTTAAAAAAATTTAAACATTTTTTAATCCCTATTATTAAATATTTTTTATTATTTATTATTTATTAAATGACATAATAACAATATTCATTCTCTAATAATGACTTGTAATGTCATTAAAAAATTTAACATCACAGTTAAATATAATTTATTTTATTAAATTATATTTTTAAATTTTTTATTAATTAATTTAATATTATTAATTATTTTAAATAAATAAAATTTAAAATACAATTTATTAATAAAATTACACAACACTTACTGTGAAAACATTTGATGATAGGATAAATAATTAAACTCTCAAAATTAATATTATAATATTATTAAATGTTATTATCGGACAATAATTATTAAAAAAATATTTTTAAAAGATTAAAATACAAAATATTCTATTTTTTAAAATCAAACTCGTATTTAAATTTAAAGAATGAAAATCAACACAAATAATTGTCTAATCAACAAGTTCGATTTAGTTTTTAACAGATATCTCTGAAATTGATTCGAATCAAATTGAATTGACATTAAGAACAAGGACTTGTGTTTCATTATACAAATGGCTAATATGACACTTGTTTAACGTTTTATTCTGTATACATATATATATTGTATTTGACTATTTGCTGCACTTTAATTGATTAAGGTTTGGGGGTTTTATTTTATGTATTTTTTCTATTTTTGTCTCTATATTTCTTATTTTTCTCATGGATAGATTTAGAAAATAAATGGAGATGAATGGATGATTTTATGACTATGTTATAAAATTTAATATTTGGAGTTAAAGACATCAAATGGTTCAATCCAAATACAGTTTGAAATGGATAAGAATGTTTCAAGCAGTTGAGAAGAGGTGCTTATCAGATGTAGGGGCGGAGCTACCTTGCTCCATGAGGAGGCCATGACTCTCCTAAAACTTTTTATTTCTCTTAATTTTATATGTAATTTTTTGTTATATAAAACAAAATTACTAAAATTAATAAAAAAAATTAAGAGTTTTATTTAAATTGACTTAATATTACAATTTCATTTGACAAATCTCACGTAACATATAAATTTTATGTATTTTTTATGCAACAATTTATAATATAATAGTAATATAAAAAAATCTATATAAAAAATTAATCAATATTATTATGATACATAACTTTTAACTTAAAACAGAGACATATGATTCAAATTTTGGTTTACAAAATGATATTTTTCTTACAAATATATGCATTATAATATGGTCGATAAATATTTTTAATTGTATCGATATTCATTTAATCAAAATTATTATTTGAAATTTAATAAACTTGTTCCACAACATAAAAATTATGTGCAACTAAGCATTTATAAAATATAAAGATGGATTTATTTTTTTGAAGCAATCCAAGATATAAAATTATTTTATATGCAACTCAGCATGTTAACTAATTATCATAATACTAAATTTATAAAATGAATATTAACTTTAATAATTGATTATATATTTAGTGACTGGTGGTAAAACATGCTAATTCCGCCGCAGATCAGATGGATCTTTGAAATGGAAATGTTTCTGAAGAGAATAACAATTTGTTAGGAAGAAGAAATGCTAATAGAATTGGAAAATGAGAGTGGAAGGGAGACACATGTCAAGGTCAGGTTATCACATTTAGACTTAAGATGTCCATCACCAATGAAAAGAAAACCCTCGGCTAAAGCCAACGCCCAACCCAACCCAACCCAACCCAACCCAACCCAATCCGTCGGTTTGAGAGAGAGTTTAGAACTAAACGGCAGAGGCAGGCAGTAAAGTAACGGGGTGTTAAATGGAGCCGACGGATTCCAGTTCCTCTTAATACCCAAACAGCGAGCCCCACTCCTTCTTCCATCCCTTCCCTCCTCCCTCTATAAGTACACCATCACCCATTCTCTTTCTCTCCCCTTTTCGCTAAAACTTGCCTCATTTCTCTCTTCGAACAAAAACCTACCATGCAGCACTTCAACAATGACGATCTCGAGTACGTCGTCGACAACTACTTCGACGTTCCCGACTTCGATGGCCAAGACACCACTTCCGACATTGTTCCTCAACCAACCTCCGATGTCGACTCTGACTTCGAAGACGATTTTCCAATGGTAAACTAAACTTCCTTCTCAGCCAGTTTTTTCTAACGGTGTCGTTTCTCTTCATTTAATCGATTAACGAATGGTTTTGCATCAACTCAAACAGAGTAATGCGAAGACCGATACCACTGCTTCGGAAGCCAGAAACGGGAAAGATATCCAGGGAATCCCGTGGAAGAGGCTTAATTATAGCAGAGACAAATACCGCGAGACGAGACTCAAGCAGTATAAGAACTACGAGAACCTCATGCGCTCTCGCCACGACCTCGACAAGGTTTCTCACTTTTTTCGTTGCAAATAAATACCACTTCACGGAATTTTTCTTATTCTTTCCTTTCTTGGTTCGCAGGAGTCTTTGAAAGTGCAGAAGGGGAAAACTTTCTATGACTTCTACTTCAATACCAGGCTTGTCAAATCCACAATTGTGCACTTTCAGGTAGAGACTTTGTTCACTGACGCTTATTATGTAAATTCCAGAACATTCGGGGGGACACTCGGGTCATTCACTTGCGATATTATGCCTTTTGCTGCTACATGTTGGGTTTTAACATATATTATCATAATTAAATAACTTAAAATATAAGCTTGCGTTCATTGATCTGACATGTTGTCGTCCTTATTTTACTTTCTGTAATTTTTGTATTAGTTTTTATGAATTTTTGTTATCAGATAAAGAGTTTTTTTACTTTAATCCGTGCAGGGAGTTCTTACTTCTTCCTGTTGTTTGCAGCCATACCTGGCTGAGACTTTTCTGACTTTCTGACTGAAAAGTTTTGCTGTGCATAATTTTGTTATTCTAGTTTTGCAGGGTATGTAATTTGTATTGTTCTTTTACACGCGATTGGAATTAAAAGGCGACCTTGTTTGTATAAGGATTTAAATAAGATCATTTTTGTATTCTTCATATACATATTCTCAACCAAGTTGAAGTTTGAGATGTTTTCAGGTTTAATATGTGAAAACCTTCTTCCCCTAGAGAACATAATATATTATGTCAATAACTATCTTAAACAACTCTGACCGGGTTAAATTTATGCAATGCCCGGATTTCTTTTCAGAAAGGAACTGAATCTTCTTTAGGAAAAATTCTTCATAAAGATGTTTTAGCAGTTTTGTTATAATTTGAGGTACTTGAAGGCTTTTATGCCAGAATTTTATTCACCGAATCCTCATATTTTTGGGTAATGTTTCGCAAGGATGCTTTTTTCTGTCCACATTCACTGTTTGTTATTCAACTTTCTTAAAAAACAAAGGGAGTCAAATTTTCAAAAGAATTATCTCCAATAGACTCCAGATATTCTTTTCTACAGACAAGAAGGTTTCATGCCAATTTATGGATATGGATGCATCAAGGCTATGGTATGACTTGACAATCTTAAAAGTTTCGTGATTTCTTGTGAACTGATTTTAGATTTTGTTTTTTTTTTTTGTATTAATATGCTTACTTGCAACATAATGAAGATGCACACGCACAGCCACCTATCTGCACCCACATGCACTTTGGATTAGACTAGCAGAGCTTTATCGACTTTGTTCCATCTTTTCCCAGAACTAAAATAATGATTCTGTGTTGGATTATACCAATACTGTTTCTAAGTGGAATTAGCTGAGTCTTGCACAACAAAAGTTAACCCACCTTACTTTAATTTTCAAAAAATCAGCAATCTATTTTGGATTCTGAAGCCAAATATTTTAGTTCTGGGTTGATGTGCTTTCTTGTTGAATTTCCTGGAGAGGAAAGTTCACATTGATGACAGACTGTCTTGTATATTTTACCTTTCTTATTTATTACTAGTGTCACTAGGACTATAATATAGGTAAGCTCTGTACTAACACAGTTGCAGAATATCCATTTCAACTGCAACATTGCAATCACAATTATTTAATAATTCCTTAAGCTAAGGTTGTCAATAATCTGTACTGTATTCTGCATATTGAATAATCTTGAACAATTCCATGTTTTATACAAGCATGCATTCATTCTTCTTTGTAATTGATATTTATTTGTGAAAGTAGTGGCTGTAGCATTATTTTTTTTCTTTCTGTAATTTATGTTATTCCTTAACCTGTTTTTGCATTTGGGCCCTCTATTTCTCTCTCTATGTCAGCTTTTAAAGCAGGTGGAAAGTGAGCAGCTTGGCAGGACCTTATATTATGGTATGATAGGAAAATATCTGACCACATCTGAGAGGGCTCTAACAATTTCTGTTATTAGTGTTGATCTTGTCCTGGTCAAGAGAGGCTTTGCTTTTTCATGCTTTATGCGTAGCTGTATATTTATAGGATCTTCTTGACTATAGAATAGTAATTATTTAATTACTGTTTATTGTATGTTAAGTCCTTTTCCTGCTTTGATAGTCTGGTACCTGACTACTGATGTAAATGTTATATTTAGGTTTATATAGAGATAACTCATACTGCATGGAACTATGGTTGTCGGATAAATTCTATAGTATTTTAGAAAAATTGCAATTCCACATCATCATAATCATCATCAAAAAGCACTACTTTTATTTGTTAAGAGCATGTATGATCAAGTTTTCTTGAGAAGTTTTGTATTCTTGCCGGCCTTCCCATTGGAGATGATGAACCATGCATGCATCAGTGATTGTTGATTTCCATGAAATTGCATGACTGATTGTGTAACGATCATTCTGGTGTTTACACATGATTATAACCATGGCCTTTTTTTGTTCTCTGCCTTTGTCTTCCTTTTTCTCCCTCCAAAAATCAGGGTTATCATCTGTAGTTTGGTCACTGGCGTGCATTATGCCCATCTTTAACACCCCATTAGTTGACTTCTACCTCTTTTGCAAAATGGGGAATGGAAAGATACAAGACTTTTTCTACTATCTATAATTCTGTGCTTTAATTCCATTGTCATGTGGCACAAATACAATTTCTGTTGTTTCAGTTAAGAAAGTAGCACTGGAGTTACTTCTGAGTGCATAATTTGTGTAATTCATTATGGAATAGAGTGCTGAGATTTTAGATATTATTTCGGGAAAGGGAAAAGAAATTTTGTTGTGCATAACACTGACCTTGTACTAATCTATGTCAAGTACAAATATAGACATTCAAACTCTGATTCAAAAACAATCACAGTATACTAAAACAATAACTTAATGCTACAATATTCTGATATGGTATACCCTACTACTCTTCTAACAATTAATAGAAATTTTCCAATTAAAGGGTTATGTTCAATTCTTACAACAACGTATTTTTCTATTTCTTTTTCCCTGTTGGGAGTTGATATTGATGTTATCAGTATACTTCTTTTCTGTGCAGCTGAGGAATTTGTTGTGGGCAACTTCAAAGCATGATGTATACCTTGTGCAAAACTACTCAGTGATGCACTGGTCCGCATTACTACGAAGGGGTAAAGAAGTGCTTAACGTAGCCAAACCAATTATTCCAACCCTTGTACGTAGCCACTTAGTTAATCAGATGTATTTCTTTTGTACTCAATGCATTATATATGAGTGTTCTTCTGTTCTTATGTAGAAGCGTCCTGGAGTTTTAGCTCAGCCTGTCTCCAGAGTGCAAATAAGCACCATGACTGTTAAGGAAAATCTGATGGTGGCAGGTGGTTTCCAGGGTGAGCTTATATGCAAGGTAGGGTTGATCGTTATTTCTTTCAATCTAATAATTAGCTAAATGAAGCCCCCTTTTTAATGCGTGTGAACTATTTGTGGACCAGAATTTGAAGCATCCTGGAGTTCTATTCTGTGGTAAAATAACTAGTGATGATAATGCCATAACCAATGCTGCGGATGTTTACCGGAATCCAGCGTAAGCAGCTAAATGCAGAACTTTATGTTTGAAAGTTTTGTTTTGGTTTAGTTTGTAACTGAACCTTCACTTTGCAGTGGGTCGTTGAGGGTCATGACAGCAAATAATGATTCTCAAGTTCGGGTTTTTGATGCAGAGAATTTTGCTTCTCTTGGTTGTTTCAAGTATGATTGGTCTGTTAATGTGAGTGTCATCCTCTGATATTCCTGTTACTATGGTCTTCATCTCTTGAACACTGTTTTGAAAATAGCAGTTACGTTTACATATCGGCCTTTTGCAGAATACTTCTGTTAGTCCGGATGGAAAGTTGTTGGCTGTTCTTGGGGACAGTACTGAGTGCTTGATAGGTGATGCTACCACTGGAAAGGTACTTGGATTTGCAATTGTTTTTTAGGTTTTATTTTCCTTAACGTTTTATTTGATTTTTGATTTTATATATCTTATGGTATCGCCCAGATTACTGGGAGCCTAAAAGGGCACTTGGACTACTCTTTTTCATCGGCTTGGCACCCAGATGGACAAATATTGGCCACTGGGAATCAGGACAAAACATGCAGGTTGTGGGACATGAGAAATCTTTCACAATCTGTAGCTGTGTTAAAGGGAAGAATGGGTGCAATAAGAGCTCTAAGATTCACATCTGATGGACGGTTTTTGGCCATGGCTGAGCCAGCAGACTTCGTCCATATTTTTGACTCGCATTCTGGTTATGTAAAAGGTCAAGAGATAGATCTATTTGGCGAGATTGCTGGTATATCCTTTAGCCCGGATACAGAGGCTCTATTTGTGGGTATTGCTGACCGAACCTATGGTAGTTTGTTAGAGTTCAACAGAAAACGTCACTATTATTACCTAGACTCCATGTTTTGATGGATGGAGCGGAGTGGAGTGCCTCAAAGATGTACAGCTATCTACTCCACGTGCATATCCGCCAGAGGATTTCTAAAATAGGTTTAAAAATATATGTGGCGAAATGTTTTTCTGTTGAATTTAGGGGATAAGCAAGTTGTAAATTTTGGCTCTAGGAAGCTATTTTTATGATTTCTTTTCAATTTTGATTTCATTAGCGTTCGAATAGCTGATTAGTTTGGCCTTTGTAAGAATTTCCTTGCTTGTTATTGTATATTAAAAACAATAAAATCAAGCAATATATTGCTTTCAACTAATTTTTCCCATATGGTCTACCGTTCTCTAATGTCTAGCGTTATAATGTTATTATCAGTTAAAAGTTGAACGTTTACTAAACTAATGACTAGCGATGGACTATTGACTTTGTTATTTGCTTTCCTTGCTTATTCACGTTGTTTTTTTTAATAATTACGATTATACTTTTTATCAACGCCTGAAGTTTTATATTAAATTTTAGTTGACTATAATAATGAATAAGTCTATTGATTTGTTTATTCACTCTCTATAATAGTTAACTTGTAATTATAGTTTCTTAAATTTATACCAGTTTTTTATGAAATAATTTTAATTGTATGTATTAATATTTATTATTATTATTTCTATTTTTCACTTTCTAAACTTTTACTTCTATTTACATATCGATTTATGTTATTTTTTTTATGGTTGTTTTATGTTATTTTCAACGTTAACCTTCCAATAGTATCATGGTGTGACAAAAAGAAGGGTGTAGCCGGGTTGCCTATGAAAGCGGGACTAATGCGAAACTTACAAATTTTAAAAGGCTTTTTTTTATAATCATATTTGGAGAGTTTTGTGTTCTCATTAATTAATTAAAATATAAATAAATAAAATTATAAGAAACATCTGATGACAAACATAAATATTTATTTTAAATTAAATATTACAAAAAATATTGAGATTTAAAGACATTCTGTAAAAGAAAAAAGAGTGTGAATATATTAATACATTCAGTTAAAATTATTTAATAATTTTTATTTTTAATGAAGCTACTTCAGGAGATTTGTAATTAGAAGTTGTTAATAAGTATTGTGAATAGATAAATAAAAGTATTAATCGATCAATTAATTAAAGATTCTATAATTAAGATTAATAATAAAAATTATAATAATAATGAGTATAAATAAAAAAATACAAAATTTAATATCCTATCCTATAACAATATTAAACTTTGAGACTTTGAGTAAAATTATGATATTAATATTTATGTAGTAGTGTAAATATATTTATATTTATTGAACTAATAAAAGATTACCATAAATATAAGTAATTTTTAAAATAATTATGAAAAAATTAATAATATTATCATTTACAATAATTTGATTAAATAATAATATAATTTTTTTTAGAAAAGCATGATTTTTTTACGTTATCCGTATTTGGATACTCCTAGTATCATCTTAAATTTTTAATTAATGATGTATGTAGACATTATGCTTGGCAGGATTTCTCGTTGTCTAGAAAATCTTGGCTTTCTAATAATCCCAAGTGAAGTTGCATGTTCGGAACCATCAAGCAAACTTGTCGGTGCGCGTCCATTGCTCCTACGTGCGACCTATGGAATTTGCTCCCAGGTGTCAGCTAACCTAGATTTCTTCTTGCCATATGGTTGTTATTATATTTATGTAATCAGATATTAAAATAAATTTGACCAAAAGCAGAGAAAATTAAACAGATTTGAATACATTCGCAGCGTGTAATACAAGGCATGTATGTATGTATGTTTCCTTGATGGTTTAGGGCAGGCAGTAAACGGAGACCAAACAAATGCTGTACTATCGACACGGGCAACATTGTATACCTTAAGCTCATTTTTAAATTTAAATATCTATGCTACACATATTGGGCTAAAATAAATCAAGCTTTTAAAGACCAAATTTGGTGTCCAAATTTTAAAGGAATGATTATTTTACTACCGACCAAAACAAATGAAGATTTGACGTTCATTCGATAACGTTGAGGTCTGTGGGCCCTATAATGAAATTTCAAGTCACTTGCTAATAGAGGCCCCATTCCCATCCACATACAAAACAAAATTAGGTCATGCTTATCCCTCTAAATGGCGTGAGTACCTTGGATTTAACATTTTCTTGTTCACTTTTACTTTTGATGTCCCATACCAAAAATTTTGGCTTACTACAAACTCTGTATATTTTTAAATTAAATTGACCAAAGGGAAAATGTTGTGAAATTGAAATACGAAAGCTTTGCCTGCGTATGCGTAATAAGTGTTCAATTTTATACGCTGGTTACCACTCTATTTTTTTTTTTATATTTTTGGCACCAACCTCTACATCATCAGTATTAAATACAACCTGCTTATTTTTCTTCAGGGAGCACATGTGTTAGAATTTGAGCATCTCCGTCAAGGTGGGTGTGATTGTTAATTAAATTAAAGATTTGAATCTGCTCAACGGTTCATGTTATAATAGCACATAGCAAGTTATGTAAAACAATGACAAGTTGTTCACTTGAGCCCGACTTAAGAACAAAGTTGGTCATTTTCAAGAGAATGATATATAGATCATAGATGGATAATTTGGTATATGCCAGAAGGTGGCAAAATCTTCAACGTTAGGATTTAGGAATCTAACTTCCCTGTTTTTGCATTGGCATGGTCTTTGGACCGTAGGAGTTTTTTTCTTTGATGATGTACCTAAGTCTGATCCTGCAATGCCATTCGGAAGCTCCAAATTACAACAAATGGAAACGAGTCATTAATTAGTTAACTCGTGTTCCATCGTGATTTGCCGATGTGAAGAAATTTTTTTGCAATTTTAAATTTAGTTGTACTTTGCTGCTATGCTTTGATTAGGGTCTCTTGTGTTTTTAAGGATTAATTGAATTTATATTTATTTAAAATTAAATAAATTTAATTTTATCATCAACTTTCTTATAATTAAAACTCTCATGTTATCAATTTTTTTTATTTAAATATTTAAAAGGTTTATGTTCCAATTTTGAACCTCACAATTTTATTTTTAAAAAATATCATAATTAAAAAATAAAAATATTTATAAATTATCATTAACCTTAATTTTTAAAAAATATGAAACTTTTAAGTGTATCGAAACAGTTTGTGACAAAATTTATATATGAAATAATTAAAAATTAAAATTTAAATATTTGATAAACAATTGAAAAAACTTATATGAGCAAAATTAGGGTTTTAAAATAAAAAGTTAGAAATATTTTTAGTTTAGATAAAATTTAATATTTTAGTTAGTCGTTTGGTGTCGTAGAACATTTAAAATAGTTTAACTAATTTAATTTATAAAATGGTTTGAGTTAAAAAAATTAGAATTTGATGGTTTGAAACCCTTGACCCTTCCACTCTCCAACCAAAATCATTAATTTATTTGGTTTATATTATTACTAAATTTATTAATTACATTTTTGTTCTTTTAAAGTATGATCATTGTGTGAATTTAATTTTTAATTAATATTAAATTTACATTATTATTTTTTTAAAAATAATATAATCATTTATAAGAGATATTGGGGAGAAAAGGATTCAAGTTTCACTTCCAAATTTTTTATTATATTTTAAAAATTTAATTGCATTTGTGCTCTTTATTTTTTAAGTTTCATTCATTTTGCCTGAAAATAAGAGGCAAAATAAGCGGGGGGGAAATGCAATGAAAAAATTTGTAAAATTGTAAAAGTAAGAAGATAAAATATGTAATTAAGTTTTTTAATTAAATTAAAACATATTGATAATGTAAAAAAAATTAAACCAGGTTAAATTATCTTTATAATCCCTTAATTTATTTATTAGATTCAATTTGATTCGTTTATTTTTAAAAATAAGTTCAATTTGGTCAATTTAAAATCAAATTTGAACTCATTTTTTAAAATGTTCAAAGCTGACAAAAGAAAAAAGAAACAAATTGAACCCATTTAAAAAAAAATAATATATCTAATTGATCCTTTTTACAAAATCTAATTGAACATTTTAAAAATAAAAAGATCAAATTAAATCTACTGAATAAATTAAAGAACTAAAAAATAATGACTATCATTTAATCGCATCTTATCATATGGATTAATTTTGATGAATTTTTAATAATTAATTTAAAAATTATATCTGAAAGATTTTATCATGAATTAACAATACAAACATCTTTATATTGGTAATGCATAAGAAATAAACTTTTTTATTTACTTTTTACGATAGGATAATTAGGGAACCCATTTCTTTTAATAATATCAATATACTTTAAAAGTTTTCCATCTCTTCTCAGCCACAGATAAAATCAATAAAAAAAACTAATAAGAGAGCCATGATAAAAAAAAGGGGGTAAATATATGTTTTGTTACTTTAAATTTTTTAAAATTCTGTTTTGATCTTTTAAAAAAATTAACCTACTTTCATCCCACTAATTTAAAAATATTTAAATTTTAATTTTTAAAGTGGTTGGATTAACCTATAAGGACTTATATAAACAAATATAAAATACACTTAGAAGATTAAAAAATGAAACATTTCCAAATTAAAGAGACAAATAGGACAATTTTTTTTGGATGACTAAAACTGAAATTAAAAAATGTAGAGACATGAAAAATACATTTTACCCTTAAAATTAACATTCAACTAATGGATTTCCTTTTCTTTAAATAAATTTCTATAGCTGAAAACAAAAGATAATTAAATAATTTTATAGGGATCAAGCCACATAGTGTTTTTTTTTTTTCAGAAGGGGGGGAGGAGGTAGTTTTCTGATCGACAGAACAAAAGTTAACAGCAACCCACGAACAAAAGGCTAACACTGAGAATCTAGCCCTTATTTCATAGGAAGCTACCTATGAACGTGAAGCCCATTTGTATACCCCAAATGATCCCTAGGCCCATTTGTATAAGTCTTGGTCGTTTAGTTGATGTGTTGCCAAGATGGGCTCATGAATCCTTTTGTATAACTGTTAGAGGCTATGGGCTTGAGTCACTTATCAAAGAAGCCTTCAAACTAGTTAATGGGGAAGTTTCTTGTATTAGCCGCACAGAAAAGGGTACAAGAATAAATATCACTTCTACCAAACTAATAGTAGTATTGGAACGAGGAAAGAAGCCCTAATAAGCGCATGCATTGATATTGTACCGTCGTTAGAAAAACTTAGAGAACACGAAGAATAGCAACTTTAGTGTGTGTCTGAATTTTCATTCCGCAGAGTCGATCAGAGATATCCAACATTGCTAATTAAATTTGGCTGGTATAATTTGGTATGTTGTTAATCGTAACTTTATTTCACTAGCTAATCTTCATACATGCATGCACTCTATTAGCAGTGCTTATTGACGGCATCAATATCAAATATATAAATATGAAGATAATGGATCAATTGAATTTGATCCTTCCTCGTTCTTTATGAATGATAGAGTTCATTGCTTAAGCATAGAACTAGCAATGTGTTATATATTATTGTTAGCTAGGCTACTTTATTCGTGACTGCTTTATATAGTCCTTGTGTCTACTTCAACTTCCCCACATGGAAATCGATAACATGTTCCTTCCACTTGGTGCCATCCAGATAAAGCTCATAAAAGCTTGCTTCACCACTCGATCTTACGGTTAATGCAGCACTACTCCTAGTGCCATATATACCCTGTATATGAATGAATTGATTAGTATGCCAAAGGTTTCATTCTGTGATTATGATCAGACTAATTAATACGGGTGCACTTATATTCTAAACTTACCAGTGGTGTTTCTACTTCAACAAAAATGGAGCTCAGATTGAATTCCCAATCAAGTGAGCATATATGAGGTAGTACGCTTTTGTCAGCTTTAACTCTGTCCTTCATTAGCTTTTGAATTACTTCCTTCACAGGTATCTCACTTTCCCCATATTTGGCAACATTTTCTTTGAAACTTAATTCAAGGCGCAGAGCCTGCAAAAGAGGTAACTCAAATTAGCTAGGATTATTTTGATATAGAAAATTTCAGAGCATAGGGTACACAAGAATTAATGTCAAGTTGGATGGAATAGTTTACATATTTCTAGTTGCCTCTGCAGAACGTACAAAGCTGATTTGACAAACTGTAAGTATAGTGTTACCATTAACATTTAAAAATAGCTAGTTAGCAAATCTACAAAGGTAATATTGTTTTCCTGTCAACATGAATCACAAATTCCTTGGTAGGTGCCAGCACTTATCCCTTGTTTGAAGGAGAACATAAAATAGGAAGAAAATATCGGTAAGTTGAAGTTAGAATTTAGAAAAGCAGATGTGAGATTGCGAGTTGCTTTTAACATAAGATGAAAAAATAAGAATAATGTTATATGCTACGAAAAAGTTATTACGAAATACATGTAATTACGTTGTTTCCTTCTTATTGATTAAAAATTAAATAACTAAACTCAGATCTCATTTTGGTGTGCATGAATGGAAGTAAGAGAAAAATAACGAGAGAAGAAATAAATAAAAAAAAGGGAATTAACAAATGTGACAAATGATATAATAAGAAATCAAGATAAATAAATAAAAACATGGAACAAAAGTTGGATATACTGTGATTATAATCCTTAAAATTTTTGTGTAACGATTCATTTGTCTTTTTCGTGCAAAATTCCTTTCGCAAGTACGGTTAAGCAAATTCTTTTTAATAATTTCAAACCATACTCAATTATTATAACTATTTTTCTTTTTTCCACATATCAATATTTCAATATAAGTGAGGCCTAAATTCTTTATTTTTTTTTATTAATATACAATCGTGAATGCTATTCTCTTCTCAATTTTGGAGCAATACTTTGGTGGGTACGCTATCAAAAGTTTCTTTCACGATTCCTTTCCATTTGTATGGGAAAAAGACATTTTGTACTTCAATTTTTTCTCTTAATCCTCTCTTTTTCTGCCGTTCCATGTGAAGGTTTAGTTACTTTAGTGAGTTTTGTGCTAATAATATAAACAAAAGTGACGTAATAACTACATTATCTAACCTTGTGCCATGGTGAATCTAACTTATCATTTGAAAGTACATGCAGTCCTGATGGAACCTCTTGAATGGTAATAGGTTGTCCCTTGGGCCTGTTAGAGATGTACACCATTGATTTCGACACAATATCGGCCACGATTAAGTTGAATCCATTGTAAAAATGAGCCTCTGATTTTAGGCTTTCTGCAAATTCTTTCGGTTGCTTGCTGCTCTGCCATTATTCATCAAGATGCATACAAGAAACAAAAGCGAATAAGTGAGGAAATATGAACAATCGGTTTGGAAGTTAGTTTGACCAATTGATACTTATCCATAATATGGAGATTGGAAAAGAATTCGGGTGCCTTAAGATGTATACCAAAACCAAAGCATGTTACCCTAGACTGAATCCTTCGGCAAAATAAAGCTTTCACTAATAACACACATCATCATTTTAGTATAAAACAATTATTTCTTCTATTCCAAAACAATTGTCCATTTAGTTTTTTATTTTAATTTTCAAATAATAGCTCTTTTAGTTTTTTTATGTTATTTTTTTTTACAATATTTTTAGATATAATTAAAAAATTAATTAATATTTACATTAAAAAAATATTAATTATAAAATACATTTGTTATTAGTGAAAAGTAAAATAATTTATAATAAAAATAGTGAATAATTAAAAATATTTTTATTTAAATTTATATTAATTAAATATTTTTAATTAGTGTGTTATAATTTCATAAGATTATTATTTTAAAATGGAATAATCATGTGAGAAAATTCATGACACTGATGTTCACTGCGTTTAGTGTAAATTAGGTGTACACAAAATAACAGTAGTGGGACTTTATGACAGTGATGCTTCCATTGTACCAAACGTGTCTGAGTGACTTAGATGCTCAATTATTCTGTCTCTTTCTCTCCAACTTAAACTATTAAGTATGTTTATCTCATTTATTAATTTTTGTGTGTTGTTAGACAGTGAAGTTACAAAATCTTGAGTCCAAAATACCTTGAGAAATAGGACAGGTAGGTCTCCGCGACTTTTTGCCTCAGGGAGGGTATGAAGCTCCAAAACATTGGTAAGAAAAGCCACCCTTCCTTGTGTGGAACAAGCCAACCATGTTCCCATTGCTATTTCGTCTCTTCCTGCCAAAATATCACAATCTTCCCACCAACACACCGGCTTCGTAGGCCTTCATCCAAAACTAATTATTATTACGTAAGTGCATGCACATTCCACAGGTCAACAAATACTTTGTTAAACAAATAAAACACAAGAATAAGAAAGCTTGCCTGTTATGATATTCATCTCTGTTATTCAAAAGAAGAAAAGGGTACAGTGGGTGGCATTGCCAAAGAAACAAAGCTATACACATTGTTCAGAAAGGGTGGGATTGAATAAGTTGTTGAGTTGGCAGCACCACTGACCAAACAGAACAATGTATCTTACCCTCAAAGCTTCCAGCAATAGAGCAACAAACGTATATTGGTAGTTTCGTAAGTGACAGAATGGCTTTATAGGCTCCCAAGCTAAGTTGGCAATTTTCATTTATCCATTTTTTCATTAAAACAAGTAGCTAATTTTAACACAGCACCGTTACGTAACTAATATATGATCGAGGTCGAGGCATAATAAAGAACTATCAATTGTAAGCAACCGATTAGTTTGGTTGCTTCTTATAATTCCTCAATTGAATATCTTAATTAAGAGTCTTTATTGGCTAGCTGCTTTATGTCCTTCCTTTCTGCTGTGAACTCTAGAAGTTAGGATGTTAGGTTCAAAAGAAAATACAGGGGCTCAAAAAAGGAGATCATTAAGTGTGCAAAAATAAAATAATTGACACCGTAACTGTACATGCTATTATGCTAGCATGTTAGTAGCATTGATACAATTCAAACTTCTATTAGGTTTGGGGAAAAATGGTGAACACTCCTTGATCGTAGACAATGAGACAATAAGAAAGAGAAATAAGTAATTGACATAATTAGTAAAATGAAGGTAACAAAATAAAGAATATGATGTTGGTATTATTAAAGTGTCTAAAATTTGGAGATCTTAGTTTTGGGTCATCTCCAAAATGGAAGTCCTTCACTCCTTTGCTTGACTAGGTTGTTTGAGACATTGAGTTCTGATAAGAAAATAGGATAATACCCTTTTTGTCGCCAAGGAAAACACTTGATAGGAATGGAGCGAATTAAACGCCATAAAACCTGCAGTATAAGATTTTCTTAATATGGTAATATTGAATCGGTGTGGATGTACATACGTCGTACGTGACCCAGTGAAAGGTTCATAGTTGATTGGTTTAATTTAGTCGCTGAGAGGAGCATGTTGAATTTAATACAACTATAATTAGGACAGCTCTTCAGTCCTACTCCTGATATGATGTTTCGGCTAGTCCTATAATGAGCCACCGTATTCGGAAGAAGAAAAAGTTAATCAAATGGTAGTAGGTTAGTTTTTATGTACAATAGATAATGGGCTTCCATCCAATCCCTTTCTCTCTATTAGATTAAATGGGTCTTTGATAGTTAATAAAGTAATAAAATTATAACACTTAAATCCTGAAATTTATATATTTAATAAAGTAATCAAATCATAACACTTAAATCATGAAATTTATATATTTGTTTCATTCTTTGTATACACTCACATTATTTTCATTTGGTAGAGCATATTAATAACATATTTATAGATATTCAAATTTTAGTAAATAATTTTTGTTTATAATTCACTAAAAAAAATTTAAACGATCATTTTCTTATAATAAACATGCACAAATTTATTATCATTAGAAACATGTTGTTTTTCCAATATATGTTGTTTAGTATTTTATTGCTTTTATTTGTAAATGATATTATTTTGGGGTAAATGAACAAATTATCAATAAAGTATCTATTTCTGACCTATTTTTTATTTGATAAAAAAATTAATAACATAAAATTTATTCTTAAAAATTTAGAAAATTTCTGAATGTATTAAAAATTGCCATAGTATCCTTCTAAATAAAGATATTTCAAAATGCTTTCGTCATAGATGACTTGATACATACGTTGACACTTTATATTTCATAAAAACGATTTTATTAACCTGTCTTATGATTTACACATCACACAAGTCTTTTAGATAAACTAAACATATGCATTCACTGTTATGTATTTGTACATGCAGTAAACAACTCATGATACATTTTTTGAAAAATATATTTTATTAAAAAACATATGCAAGGTTGAAAATGTTTTTTGAATTGCAAGTAGATATGAATATTAAAACATTAATTTATTCATGAAGTTATTTGTCAAAATAATATAAGCGTAATTTTGTAATTTATGCATAAAACATCTATCGCAATTACATAAATTATTCAAGGAGAATAAAAATAAATTAATAACGACAAAAAGAATTGATTCAATTAATATACGTTTTACTTTCTTTAAAAATTTATGAAATACATATTAAAAAAAGTAATATGACTATATGCAATCAGAAGAAAGAGTATAAAGAATTTATTCCATTCTTAAAAACAAAAATTTAAATTTATAATATAAGAATTAAGATGAACTTTTGAGTTTGAGTTTGTTTTATCATACATAAAATGGAAGTATTGTTACTGTATATTTAGAGAATTGATCGAGTGTGTTAAGTTTCATGATTGAAGTGTTATATGAACCAAAATTTTGTTACTTTATCAAATACTGCATCATTATATTTTAGAGGAGCTAAACTCTAACAAAATTATCAAATCTATAGCTTAATAGAAATCCAACACCTCTTGCACTTTGGCTTCACCAATTCGATTTATTCACCTTGACTCAACTAAGCTACACATAGATAATTATTCCTTTCTTGCCTCGAGCAAAATTCACTATATTTTCTAAAACTTCTTTCTAGTACAACATGAGCTCTTTGTACACGAGGAGGCACAATTTTTTTTATTTGCGAAAAAAGAAAACATTATAGACAGAAAGGTACAAGGGGTACATCAACCTTTTTAACAAGTTTACATGTAAATAATTCCACAACATTGTTTCTCTAAAATGGTTATAGCTTATTTACATGTAACAACCTTGTAAATAAACCATAACCAAGTGCTTATCAAAACCCTGTTCATAAGTAACCTTTTACTTGTACTACCCCATCTTGTACCCTATCTTCTTATGTGTGGTTAATTGTGTAGAGTAGCATCGCATTAACATTACAAAATATTATCCACAACCCTCGTATATTTGAAGTCATGATACTTACAAGTTTGTAAGGTGTCCTACTCATAATTTACCATGTATCACATCCTTCCAACTTTCCATATAGCATTTATCCTTGTTTTTCCTTTACTAATCATTGTGGTTGGACCACTCTGATGTTTGATTCCCATTCGTAGAGTGAACAATTAAATTTTCTAACTTTTCCTTTACTCCATTGCCACAACCATAGTTTTACCAAATCAAAAGTATTTAGCATGCAAGCTTTAACTCTGTTGAAAACCACGTCATTGAGATGAACCCATATCAACCATAGTGTTGCTAGCCAAAATTCCACCATATCATTTTTGCCTCTTTTCCTTGCACTATATTCCCAAAACGCCAAAAAAAACTCTAACCTATGGTTGTCACTACCTGTAAGCGACACCATGCAACACATTGGTCACTTCCCGCAAGCCACACCATGGTAGCTTGTATAAAGCAATCTTCCATAACTGCTTAATGAAACTAGATTGTTGCATATTTTCCCCTCCCTATAGTATTTCATATGCATCCTCATTCCAAAATTGTTTACAGGACTTCCTTACCATGACCAAGAATCTTTCCTCTCCTTTTTTGGTGTTATTACTATTCGATCCTTCATTAAATCTTCCAAAATACATTTTTCCCATTCAGATAAGGATCTTTTCCATCTCAGATTCCAACCTCAATCAGAACCTTCCTATGACCCTATTTCTTTGATCCGACAGTCTTGTTGTACTGATATAACAAAGAGTCTACTGCATTTGTAGCATAGCGTTTTCGGTCCCAACTAATGATCCATCCAGAATTGTATTTCATCACCCTTTCCCAACTCCTTCCTTGTATTTCTCCAAAATCACTCCTCTTCTATGAGGACAATTGAAAACATAGACGAACTACCTTTCAAGTTCTTGTGTCTAACCCTCTCCTCCCATGTCTATATATACATGTATTGAAGACTCTCTTAACACATTTCTTCTAATATACATTGTTGAACCGTCCACTCATTTATGAATCAAAGTGTTTATAAAATGACTATCACCCTTGTGCAATTCTTTGGAGATCCTCTTCAACATCCAATAGTAAAAGCATTTATCTACTAATGTCCATCTATTGGACTATGAGGTTTCCATGGAACACACAATTCAAAAATTTTGTTCTAAAAATTAGTAAAAAGTTTAAGAGTCTGTTTGACGTATATTTTAAAAATCTATTTTATTTTAAAAATAAAGAATTTAAATATAATGAAGTGTTCACTTATTTTAAAGTAGATATTAATATAGAGTAATAAGGCGTAATGTCATTAACAAAATAATTTATAATGTACTGAGGACTAAAGAGTAAATACTCAAATTTAAAATGTTAAATTGATTAAAAAAAGTTGAAATCAAATTTCAAAACCTATTTTACATTTTCTTTAGCATATTTGTCGTGAATATAGTTTCTCCATTCCCTATTAACATGCTCAAACAATCAACCAAATTAAAATTCAAACCAAAATTTTGCATAAAATTTATGTCGAGTGTTCTTCAATCACATAAAATCACAGGCTGAACAAAGTCATCTCTGTCCAAATGCTATTCTACCATACTCATAGATTCATGATATTAAAAAATTTAAACTTCACTTATAAATATCATTACTCAATCCATAATGCGAAACTAATAGCATACAATATTTAAAATTAAATATAAAATTAAATCAACTGTGTCATCATATTTAGGTTCAATAACAAACTGTATTGTCTATTAACAACTAAAATTATAATTGATATAAGATAATCATAAATAGTAGGTAAAACTTATATCAATAATCACAATTCAAGAGTCAACTCATCTCTATAGGAGCAAGTCGGACTAACTCATACATATATATTTTTCTATGTTACTTTTTAAATATATGTATTTATTTTGCTTCTTATAAATTTCCATGAGATCTTTATTTGTTTATTGTTATGAATTAATATGTTGTTAAACTCATTTTTCTTGTATTTTTTGTATTATTTAAAAAAAATAGATGAATCTACCCATCAATTAATTATGAGTTAAACTAAGTTATGTATTGTTTTTTTTTTTACTTAAGAAATAACTAGTCAAGTTAGATTAATTTTCTTTTTGAACAATTTATGATAAAACAACTAAAAATAAAAAATTGTCATGTTAAATAAGAAAGTTAATTAATATCATTTAGTTTTATTAATCATATTTAAAAAAATAATTTTATCTTTATATTATTTTTTAAAAAAAATTGATATTTTAAATTAAAAATTATTAAAATTTAAATTTTTAATTAAAATAACAATATTTTAAAATAATTTCATTAAATAAGATAAAATTAATTAAAATTTAATTATACTTTAGACCAAGATATATAAAATTTTTTCACTGGAAAAAATATCCAACTAAACCTCTTTGATAGCTCTAAATATTGTGTTAATTTTTGGTGGTGAAAAATGATTTCTCATTGGAATCTTTCCAAATGTCAAACACCCATCTTAATTCCCAAAAGTACATGTGATTAATTTAGTCCCTTAATGAATGAATATATTAACGCTATCCTTTAATGCTAAAAGTAACATTTAAATTATCTTTTTAGTACAAATCATCACAATATAATTAACGAAAATTTAGAAATTTACGATATCAATTAATTTACTTTTATTAGTTTTCTGAAAATTTTAAAAAACAATTATTTATCCAAATGAGATCTTTACAATACATTCTTTAAGTATTTTAAAAAAATCATTTCTAACTTACTCAAAAAAAAAATTGGCGAAAAAATTAATTATTGATTAAATCAAAATTTTAATTTCTATATTCTATATTGATTTTCGTTTTTCCCTTTCATAAAAATCTAAATTTTAGTCCCATTTTTAAGAAATGTTTTAGTCTTTATATATATAAATATAAAAAGCTTAATAACTATTAACTATCAATGTAGGAATAGAATCAAATATAAGAACTAAAATATGAATTTTTGGGGACCGAAACAAAGCATGCCTTTTTTATATAGGAATAGAACCAAAAACATAATCAAGCGATTGGAGATATCAAAGTGATACTGATTCTCAATGAATGAATAATAAAAAATATACACATGTGTAGTGATGAAAACTTCATAATATCCTCTAACCGTATTAGCTAATTCAATGGAAACTATTAACAAAATCATTAATTCTTAAATTAGTAGAACTAATTACAATACATGACTTGTCAATACCCTCTTAAGTTGGGATATAAAGATTGAGAATCATCAATTAGATGATAGTTCTCTTTAAACAACAAAAAAAAAAAGTACCTTGGTAATAGTTGATATAAGAATGGAGAATATTCTGATAGCTTGGTTAGTGTATTTGGGTTTATCATAAAAAAAAAAATGAATTAATATGCGGAAATAAGAAGAAATGTGATCACACAGGTTAAATGACAGGTGGTATCAGTTTATTTGGGCTTATCATAGGTAGGAAATAAGGTTAAATGAATAGTAGAATTGTTAACAAAAAAAACAACATAGCTATTTGAGATAAAATTTCAAAATCATCCACGATTTGCTTTCCAGAATAAAAAATGATTATGATTACAAATATTTATGATCTATATTCGATACAAAGGATCAAACATAAAGTGTTCAAGAATGATTGTTATAATAGTTCGATATTTCAACATGTTACAATGTGTTTATAAATAAAATTATTGAGAAAAAAAATCAATGACACTCTTTTAAATATTTTTTTAATTTTTTTTATATTATTAAATTTATTTTAAATTATTAATTTTGATGGTTCTTATTTTTTATTTAATGTTTTATCTCTATTTATAATAATGATCCATCAAAATAAATAATTTTAATAAATTTTAATCAATTATTAAGAATAATAGAAAGAAAATATTAAAATAAAAAGAAAATATTAAAAAAATATCGTCAATATTCTTTTTACAAACAATTTTAGTCTCCAATAAATAGTTATTTTAAATGAAATTTGCATAAGAAAAATAGTGAATGAAGAGTAAATTAAAAATAAAAGTAATTTTTTAAATGATGTAATAGGGTATGAACTTCTTGTAAATGAAACATTCAAAGAGCAACCATGTATTAGACGAGCTAATAAATTGAATAATATCAGCTCTCAGAATAGTAAGATATATGATACAACCAATGATCTTACAAGCAGAAATATTAGATAAAAGGATCTCCTTCAAAGGCATGGAGCTTAATTTCAAGATCCATTGGAAAACTATAAGGCGAAAGATCATAAAATCTATACATTCAAGCAATGACATGGTTTATTTTCGTTGAAAAAAGAAAATGTCGTTGAACGATCTAGCAATATTTTTATTTTCATAAATGGATAACCAATTCATCCATTTAAAATTTTTTTTTTCACTTGCTAACAATTTTTTTATTTAATTATTTTCTCTCTATGCTATGTTTGTTTTTAAAAGAATCTATCAACAACAAATCTCTACTCCTATTATCATCATTGATTCAATATCTTAATTCTTTGGTTTAGAAAATATGGAGGATGGTTTATTAATAATCTAGTAATAATTATTGATCCAATCAATTAAATTTAACTCTATAATTAACTGTATTGCTTAAATTTACAATGAACAGATTGAATTAGTGAATAAAAATATGTAATTATCACTTACTCTGTGTTGGAACGGATAAAATAAACGAAAGAGAATAAAATAAATTAAAGAGAAATACAACATAATAAAATAAAACATCTATTTCATTGTTTAAGTATGTAATGAAAAAATAAAATAATTTTTTTTATCTCATTCCTTCTAAATTAGAAAGATAAATAATAAAATAAAATATATTTTATTAGTTTCTATTATATTTCATCCTTTCTTTATCAACCCAAATTATAAACCATAATATTATTGTATTTCACTTCCCTTCATTTTATTCTTTTCTATCTATACCAGCATAACTTTACTACAAATGACATACGTAACAACAAAAGAAACAAACAAAAATAAAATCGCGTTTATCACTTCAAACCCATGTTTGTCCAAACATGAAAAATTACCAGGGAAAAGAAGTTGGGCTATTTAGGCTTGTTTAATGATGGGATGGCTGAGCCCAGCCCAAAACATTTATAACACTATGTTATCAAAACCCAAAATACTGGTATTTAATTTAAATTTAATGGGTTAGGAGCTTTCGTCCAGAAAATAAATACATATCAGGATTTTATTGTCGTGAAGGGTTGGGTCATGCCTCAGGGCCCACTTTGACGGTGTTGTTGGGAATTAAGCGTCGGCAGGCGAAACTTTTTAAGTATAAATCGCTCCTAAATCCTAATCCAATCCTATGGTCCCACCATTAATGTTCTTCAATCTTCACCAAAAATCCTTTTACATCTAAAAATACTTAATTCTACAAAGAAGGTCTTTCAAGCCCACAAGTTTTGCGAATCTAATATTATCACATCCAAACCCAAATATTCGATAAGATTTAGTGATATACCAAACTTAATCTATGTCTTGCTAGTGTATTTCAACCAACCAACTATTCTTAAAAGTTAGATGTATCGTGAAAAAAATAAAATAAAACACTGATATTTAGGGATGTGTTAGATTGAGATTTTGAATTATTATTTTAATAAAAATAATTATAAATTTTAAAAAGAGTTATAATTTAACATAATTTTTTTAAAATATTTTATAATTAAAATTTAATTGTTTAAATTTTAATAAATTTATATCATAAAAATTTAAAAAACTTAAACGAACTTTATAGATTTATAATATTTGAAAATATTTCATAAATTTTTAGAAAACATTTAAACTAAGGAGAGTCAATAAAAAATGAAGATATGAAAAAATTAATAAATATATTTTTTTAATTTTTTAATAATAAATTCATTTCAGTTTCGTGCCTTTTTATATTATCCTTTATGCACTAACATTTTTTTATTCTTAATATTAAGTTTGAACAATAAATTCAAAAGTATCATCCACGTTAATACTAAATATTCGTCTATTAGTTTAATTGAAATTTTATCAAAATAATATTTTTTGTTAAAAAAATTATAAATGTATATATCACCTTTAACGAAGAAAAAAAAGAACATGTGTTAGAAAAAAAATTTAATAATTGGACAAAAAATAATTTGAATGAAATTATTTGATAAATATAATATTTATATATTTTACTAAAATATCACAC
>JAMLFT010001016.1:0-34245 GCA_026544285.1 Pachyrhizus erosus | reverse complement strand
CAAATATATTAAAATATAATATTAAAATTAAAATTGATTAATTATATAAAAATAAATAAATTTCTTTTAGTGAATATTTATTATGAATCTGTAGTGTATATATATTAAAATTGATCAATATTTAATATAACACAATATATTAAAGTTTAAAATCATTAATTAAACAAAAATAATAATTTTTTCTTGAATAATTGATATGATTTTACAGTACATATTATCCTTAAAAAATTTTGTTTCTTCACATTGATGAATAAATCTTAAGGGTATATATCAAATTTAAATTATTAAGATACAAATACTAATATGAAGTAAAATAATATATTTAATTTTTAAAAAATCTAAATAATTATTTTCATTTTTTAACCAATTTATTAAAAATTATATTTTAATTAAGAAGGAGGTTGAAATGTGTTTTTAAAAATTTTTAAAAATATTTACTTAAAATATGTTAAGATCATTTATTTTTTTTAAAAGAAAGATAAACACTTAAAGACAACTCAGATGAACAATAAATAACATCATTAAAGAAAATAACAAAAACAATCAATTCTTCTTAATTAGTTCAAATATCATAAAGAGAATTAGTTTAAACTCAGACAAACCATTAAGTTTCACAATATTAATAAGTTACAAACATTATTTTATAAAGTACTGATGACTCTACAATAAGTAGTGTTTATTAGTTTCTTCAAGCTAGAATAACAAATATTATTTTACAAATCATTTTTAACTTAAAAAAACTATGAACTTAGATGACTCTTAACATTTGTATAAGGTGGATATAACTAATGCTTATAAATTAAACTCTTAGATATCATAAATGTTTGAGAGCTTTTTTTAAGGATAAAAATTATAAAGAAGATTTTTTTAAAATGGAAAATCACAAGAAGATTTTCTTTCTTAAAGTAGGTTGATTTTTTTTTCACTTTTAAAATCTTTTTCTATTTATAGGTGATGTTCTTTGTAACGTCCTTTTTAATCATCATATTATATAGGCATTTTATTTTGAATAAAATATTTTATCTAAACATATCAGGGGTTACAATTTAAAAGAGACATAACTATCAACATCACATTTGAGTAACTATAATATTTCATTCAACATGATACGATCAAGTTAAATTATCATTATATTCTTCCAAAGTAGCTAGCTAGTATTTATACAAAAGTAAAAATCTAAAATGATCAAAACATTTATGTTTCTACAAACATTCCCTAGCCCGCACACTTAGAAGGATTTTCTTCTTCGAATGAATCTTTTACTTTGCCTTGACCATATGCTAGGATTGAGCCTATGGATAAATTTTGACATGGAGGGGTCTGAGCGCATTGATGTACTACATAAACATCTGGAGGAACACCTATGAATCTAGGTGATGGGGTCTGGAATAGAATTACTGGAATGTCTATGTGATGGAACTTCTATAGCACTATGATTTTTAGAGGTCTAAAGGCGAATTAACATAGCCCATGAATATATCATCTCCATTAATCCTATCATGTGTCCATTGTCCTTCTAGAGGTATTGTTGTCAGGTGAAAAAAGGGTTGGAACTCGTATATGAATTCAAAGATCAAATTCCTTCATTTTTTTTGTTTCTTCTTCCTTTAGTGCTCCTGTTTATATAGCGGTTCTAGCCTTGTTTTTAGTTTATTTAATTCGGACATGGGCGAAGGCTGCTAGGTCAATGGTAGAGGTATAGGCTTGCAAGGAGGACAGTGTAGGGAGGAAGCTCGAGGAGGAAGGAGGTGACCAATTTGCTTTAATGGCAATATGAGTTTTTGAAATTAGCTTAAGTACAATTAGTTTGTAAACATAAACAACGATGAACTTAGTGATCAAATAGCAATTCTTGTGTCCCAATTTCCTAATTGTCTTCCAAGTCACACCTTCGAATATGTCCCACCACTTTTTTCTTATTCTGTTCTTTTATTTCTCTTATTTCTCTTATTTCTTCACATATACATTTTCTTTTCCTCAATAATTGTCACAAGCTCTCCTAGCACAGTTAGCAACACTTCATCCTTACTCCCCTGCAAGGCTTGGGTTCGAACCCAGCCTTATCCCTTTTTATTTTCCTTTTCTTTTTTTATTTTCTTTTTCTTTTATTTTTTGTTTTAATTATTTTAAAATTATTATTTTTTATTTTTGATTTTTCCTAAAATCTTATAAAATAGTTTTATATTTTTCTTCTTTAGTTCCTATAATTTCTTTTTTCCAAATCTTTATTTTGATAGAATTTATTTATTTTATTTCTCTAAATATTTATTTATTTGTATTTAATTAATAAAATTATATTTCTAAATTCTAAAAATTTACATTTTGATTCTCTAATTTTTATTCTTTCTTCTTTTATTTTTATTTTATCTAAAATATTTAAATCTATTTTCTATTTAAAATCAAACTATTTCTATTTATTTATATTATTTATTTAATCTTATTTTTCACTCTACTTGGCTAATTATTATTTCTCTCTCCCCATATTATCTCCTATATAATATTTCTCATAAAATTTTAAATTCTAACCTTATATGAATTATACTAGAACATTTAAATGAGGAAAAATAAATTTCTAATTTAAAAATTTATAATTTTATTATATTAAAAATAGGATATTACAATTCCCAAAATTTGTATTGCTAAAATAATTGTGGGTATGACTCTCTTATCCTACTTGCTAATTCTCAAGTAGCATCTTCTTAATTAGTTGGGCTTAAAATCATCTTGACCAAGTTGATGTGTTTGTCTCTGAGCTATTTTATTCTTAGATCATTGATTCTTACAAGAGAAACATCATACGTCAAATTCTCTCTAACTGATACATGATCAGGTTCTATCACATGATTAGGATCAAGAATATATTTCCTATGTTGTGACACATGAAAAACATTGTGTAAATTGGCCAAGTTAAGGGGTAGGGTTATTTGATAAGTAACTGGGCCAATCTTTTTCAAGATTTGGTAGGGTCCTATAAATTTAGGTGTTAACTTTCTAGACTTTAGGGTTCTACCTACACCGGTTGTAGGGGCCACTTTTAGAAAAACGTGTTCTCGTACCTGAAATTCTAAAGGTTTCTTCCTTTTGTCATAATATCTCTTATGTCGATTTTGAGTAGCCTTTAATTTGTCTCGAATGAGTTTCACTTTCTCAATAGTCTGCTGTAATACTTCTAGCCATAATAATAATAAATCTTCTATCTCAAACCAACCTAAAGGTATTCTACATTTTCTTCCATATAATGTTTCGTAGGGTGTCATGCTCATACTTATGTGATAACTGTGTATTGTAAGTGAATTTTATCAAGGGTAAAAATTCAATCCAACTTCCTCATTGTTCCATCACATAAACTATCAACAAGTCTTCTAGTGATTGTATTGTCCTTTTTGTTTGTTCATCGATCTGGGGATGATAGGTAGAGCTAAGCTTAATCTTGTTCCCAAAGCTTCTTTTAAGCTTTCCCAAAATCTTGAAGTAAATCGAGAATCTCGATCCGACATTATACTCGATGGAACTCCATGTAATCTGACTATCTCCTTAAGGTATGTTTGAGTTAGTTTTTCAAATGAATATCAAATATTTATGGGTAAAATAAGTGCAACTTTTGTCAAACGATCTACAATTACCCATATCGCATCATGTCCAGTAAAATTTCGTGGTAGTCTAGTCACAAAGTCCATAAAAATCCTATCTCATTTCCACTCTAGAATGTTGAGTGGTTGGAGGTGTGTAGAGGACTTCTAGTGTTTTACCTTAACTTTTTGAGATGTCAAACAAGCTGTGACAAACCTTGTTAAATTTTGAGGACTTGATTTATTTTTGTCTTAACAACACTCACTAATTTATATTCAGACATTAATGTATTTAATATATACATATTTTGAGTAGTGTTATACCATTAATTCTCTATATTTCTATTTTTTTAATTTACTTTATACTTTTAATTAATTTTTTTTATCTATATAATTAAATTACTTTATATAAGCTTCAAGAGAAAATTAAATAATTATCATATACTTAAGTTTTAGTGAACATACGTTATTTAACCTGTGTATATAATTTTTTACAAATTATTTTATAGTACAGATTAAATGTATATTTATTTTGTATTAAAAAATTATATTTATTTTCTAACTTAATATATATTTAAAATGAATGAATAAAAGATCGACTATATTATTTAGTTTTAAATTTACAAATCACTAATTGGTTGTATAAATTAAAAATAAATAAAATTCAAGAATCTTTTACTGTATAATTAAACTTAATAAAATTTCAGTAGAATTAAATTACCAAAAATTAGAAAAAGTCTTGTTTTGAACCATGTAGTTATACGTGTATTATATATGAATGCTAAGTTCAAATAATTTAGTAATAGAAAGAATGCTAAGTTCAAATTAATTTATTATATATTAACATTCTTTATAATAAAAAATATTAAATTATTTATAAAATTCTATAAGTAATTAAATTAAAATTTGTTTTTATTGATTAATAAGTACATATTTCAACATTTTAAGATAAAAATTCTTCATGATCTTAATAAAAATTACTTTAAAAAAAGTCAATGTTTTATATTAAAATCATAACAAGGAGATTAAATAAATTAATATAATTAAATTTAATTTAAAATTATAAATTTAACGTATTGAGTATGTGATGTATCATATAATTAGTTCTTTAGTTAGAATAAATTAATGATATATTTTTTTGTTTGAATGCATTTGCTTAATTGATGATAAATAGGATGTGTTCAAATAGAAAATTAATTAAAGATATTTTAATTAATTAAAGAAATTGAATGCATGTAATTTTATTAATAAACTAACTCTTAATCAATCAATTTAGGTGTCATCTTATCAAGTATTTTTTAACTGTAGTCACACACTAATAAGTTGATTTTTTAAAAATAAAAACTGAATCAGAGTCAAAGAAAATCAATTAAAAATTATTAATGATTTATAGATAAAATATATAACAATTTTATAACAAATTATCAGTTATATGAAAATATATACACATAATTTTTTTATCTATTAAATATATTATTTTTTAAAATTTCGCATTTTTTTTTATTTTTTTCATGCAAACGAAAGTATAATCTCAATTTCTTTTAATTTCATCTACTTTAATATTTTTTATTCCTTAATTCTTTACGTTTTTGTTGTATAATCTCAATTTTTTGTTTTAATTATTCAACTGCTCTTAAAAACTCTTCCGTAAATTTAATATTTAATTAATTTAAATCTTACATAAAATTAATTAACCATATAAATTACGAGAGTGTCTTATTGTTTAATTAAGTAAAAAAATCACTTTTTCTTAATTAAAAAATCTACAATAAATTATTACATGTGATGAAAAGACGTTATAATTTAAAAACATATTAAATTTATGATAAATTAATTTAACAATAAAATATTAAAGATTAATATGATGAGGCTAGGATATTAAATTGGTAACTAAAATTTATAGATATTAAAGTCATAAGTTTACTCAAAATAAATAATATTAAAATCTTTATTTTTTATAACTAATATGTATAATATTTATTTATTTTCAATAGAATAAGTCATATATTAATGTTTGATTAAAATTGCTTGACGATCTTTTTTAAAATCTAATATTTTTTTAGAAGAATTATAGTGAGAATATTCTTCAAATGAATGAGATAAAAACGAAACAGATTATTTCATTTTAAAGTTAATTAAAATAACTGTAAGAGACTTCTGATCAAATCATAAAATTAATCATCTTGCATATAATAATATATCAATTCATTATCTTTTTAAAATCATTTAAACTTTTTATTTAATCAACTTATTTGCTATGATTTTTAGAATATCCACTGTGTAAAATACAACTAAGTACCAAATGTAATGGAAAAAAAATCTTCAAGAAAAAGAAGTAGTGCAACTTGTCACTGAATGAGAGTTTCTTGTCTGCAATGTCCAAATTAACAAGATAACAATGAAACATATCCTTTCTTTTTAGAGTTAAATTAAACAACTATAAGAGACCTCTATGATAAAAAAAAAAAAAAAACTTACCCACTCTAAGCACATAAAAATCAAGATTGTAATAGAAAATAATAGGTAAAATAAAATTTGTAATACCTAAAATGGAGAGGATAGAAAGAATGATAATTTGATCTAAATCATCATTCTTGTAATGTTTAAATTGATAAAATATTTTACTAAATAAAGCAAATGTAGGAGACTTTTGTTATCATATAATGAAACTAATCCTACCACTTAACAACAATTTATTAATTTATTATTTTTTAAATCATTCAATTTTTTTTATTACATAATCTAATTTGTTATGATTTTAGAATTTTAGAATGTCCAATTTTCAAAACAAATTCAAGTATTAGATATGATTAAAAAAAACAATTTTTAGCCAAATGAAGAAAAAACACAATTCATTGAACAAAAATGACTTACACGTCACAAACATATAAAATTTGTAAAAGAAAAAATGTAAAATAAAATTTGTAGATACCTGTTAAGTGAGATGGGAATAGAATTTTAGGTTTTGGAAATGAATAAAACTTGATTTTTTTTTCTAAGATGAAAATGATAAACTTCTTAATCAATCAATTTATGTATCATAATTTTGTTTTATTTTTACATCAATTTACATGTCAATATGAATGACAATTGACAATAAAAAATCTTTATAATATAATTAACAATTAGAAACCTATACATTAATGACAATTGACTTATATATATTTTTAAGCAAAATGACTAAACTAAATTCATTTTGCGTGGAAAAAATGAATGTCTCCATTATATTACTTTAAGTAATAAAGATTAATTTTAATTTTTATATGATTTACTTATATATATTTTTAATCAAAATGACTAAACTAAATTCATTTTGCGTGGAAAAAAAATGAATGTCTCGATATATTAGTTTAAGTAACAAAGGATTAATTTTTAATTTTTATATGATTTTTTATGTAATTTAATTTATTTATGAAAACTTAATTTCAAGAATATAATATTGTAAAATTAAAATTTATAGATGTAACGTCTTTTTTTACTTATCTAATTTAATAAAATTTTAATTTTTATCAAGTATTTTTATTTTCAATTGTATTTAATAGGATAGAATTTAAAACACTAGACACTAGAGAGTTACAATTTAAGGACATTAAGCTATCATTATATAATATTAAGGCTTATTTAGAAATACATTGATATGATCAAGAGTACAATGTTGTATAATAAGTCTCAAAATATTAAATAGTTTTACATTCATTCAAAGTAAGAAAATATTAGCTAACTAAGTATTATCTAAACTTATAATTTCCTTTGTGATTCTCAATTAGAACATTCAAAGGGGTTTCTTTCTCTAAAGTTTATTTTTCTTCTTCTAGATGATTAACTTTGTTTGAGGCTGAGCTTGTTGAAGGATTTGGATTTGAAGGGGGACGAGAATGTTTGGGAGCTGTTGGAATATTAGGAGGAATTCCAACATACTTGGGCGACAATGTCTGCGTCAGGATGACATGTATGTCTATGTGAGAAAATTGCCAAGGATATATGACATTAGGGGACCTAAAGCAAAATCTCACATATCTAGTGAACGTGTCATCCTCAATCAACAGATCATGGGTCCATCTTCCTCCCAATGGTATGATGGTCAGGTGAAACAGGGGATGAAAAGTCTTCGCTATTAGTATCTGAAAGGTAGGGGGTTGTAGGAGTGAGTCATCTATTCTTAAACACACACACACAAGTATATCATTTCTAACTATCACGTACTCTCATCTCACCGTAGCGTGTCTAATTAGGATTTTTAATAGTTAGAGCCCTTCGTGGCCTCCATTGCTCCTATTTTCGAGAGGACTTACAAGAGCGTGTCAATAAAAATCCAAGTTTGCATTCTAGGTTGACGATCGGGAGTACATATCTTGCTTGGTACTCAATCCAAGATATTCTCAACTTAATCTTGGGAATGCTCCGCTTTGTTGAGGACGCCAAGCTAGTTCCATGACACCATCTTTTCATCGAGCGGTTCACAACTTCACACCTTATCTACCCCCAAGGACTCACCAAAACCTACGTACATTCCTCAAGTACCTTCTATGGTCAACTCATGCAATCTTCATTCTTAATTCTCACTCGTTATGTTTTTGATTCATCCTTCTCTCCCCACTTTCATTCATCAATTTCTTTTTGGTACTTATTTGAGCTCAAAGGTAACATTTCTATGATGACTTTATCTCATATCATTTAATTGATCATCACTTAAGTTTCATTCAACCTCTGTTTGAGAAAATTTCTCAAACTGTCACATTTTCATATCTCATCTTCTATCCTAGGGTATTTATCCAGTTATTGTCTATTTGAGACAATTGCATAAGTCATAAGGATTACTCTACTATTAGTAGAGAAAATACATACACACAAACATTATCATACAGTGTAGAAATATTAATATAACTAATTAAGTAAAATTTTCAGGCAATATAATATTATTTATAATTAGAATAGCAAGAAAAAAGGTAAAATCGTCATTTCTTAAAGTTTTTTATGTTTATTTCTTCCATTTGCTCTTTTTGTTTTCTCCCTTTACTTTCTCTCTCTGATTTCTTTCTCCTACTTTCTTTATTCTTTTCTCTTTTTTTTTTCTTTCTTCACCCCCCTTTTTGCTATTCTCACTTCCTCGTCATCTTCTTTCCTCACCCTCTATTTTGCTATTCTCACCCCCTCATCATCTTTTTTCCTCACCCCCTTGTTTTGTTATTCTCACCCCTTCATCGTCTTCTTCCTCTTCTTTTGTTTCTACTTCGATTTTTCATCAATCTTCATTGTTTTGGGCTTATTTTCAATTCATTACCTTCCAAAAAGCATTTCCAATTCAAAATGAAAGTCAAGAATTTTTATGTTCTATAATAGTAGAAAATCAATGGCGGCCAGAGGGGTTTTCAAATTTTGAATTTGCCTAATTCTTGGTTTTTTTGAACGATTTAAGATGTTAAAATGTGATTGACATAATCAGAAATGAATTCACAAAAAGAAATTGAAGAATAAATGACTCCTCTTACCTTAATTTTGATTTTTTAGTGAGTTGAGATTGGTTTCCGATGAAGCTCCGGTGAAGATACAAAATCGCGATTCCTTCCCTCTTTCGCTCAACTAATTAAACCAAAATGTAGTAGAGATCAAGATGTGAGGAGAAACGAAGAAAAGAAGTTGGGTTTCGTGGAAAATTTTCACGAATTATTCCTCAGCATGGTGTTTCTTCCTTTCTAATCTCCATCTTATTTATACAATTTTAGTATCCTATTTTTGGCTTATTAAATTCGTTAAGGATGGGTGAATGCAGCTGGAACAGTTATAGGATGGCAGAGCATAGGGACAACCATATGTAGGTGGAGTGGCTCAAGGA
Source organism: Pachyrhizus erosus (assembly GCA_026544285.1). NCBI lineage: Eukaryota > Viridiplantae > Streptophyta > Magnoliopsida > Fabales > Fabaceae > Pachyrhizus > Pachyrhizus erosus. Next base: position 24,843 of record JAMLFT010001016.1, on the reverse strand, counting down.
GGAGAAGCTTGTTCAACAACTTCAATGACGACTATGGTATCTTAAGCATAACTTATGTATGTTTTAATTTCATAAATTCGCAGCGATGAACTTAACGATCTAATGACAACCTTACTTTCTACTAATTACTATTCTCTTCCACATCTTGTGCTTTGAATCAACCCCTACCCTTTTTTTCTTATTATTTTTGATTTTTTACAAAACACAACGCTTAAAATATTTTGTTTCTGTTTTAATAATGCTGATGGGTTTTAGCCCAGATGGTCCAACACCTCTTTTCCTTTCTTCTTGGGTAGGGGATTGAATATCGGCTACCCTTTTTCCCTTTTTCTTTTCTTTTTCCCAATTTTTCTTTTTCTTTTATTTATGTTTATATTTCTAGAATTATTATTTTTTATTTTTTATTTTTACTAAAAATCCTATAAATCAATTTATATTTTTTCCTCTTATTTCTATATTTTTCTTCACCAAAATATTTATTTATTTAAATTTATTTAAATTGTATATTTAATTAAAAATTTTAAAATTTTTATTTATAAAATTAAGATTATTATTTTTATATTTTTATTTTCTTATTTCTACTCTTTTTCTTATATTTTCATCTATTTTATAATTTTTACTTCAATATATATATATATATATATATATATATATTTATTTATTATTAATTTTCAATTTATTTAAAACTACCTTACTAAAAATCATTAATATTAACTAATTATAATTTCTTCACTCTCAATTATTTCCTAAATTTAAATAATATTTCTTCTAAATTTAATTACTAAATTTCAAATAAACTGAAATATTTTTAAAAATAAATTATAAATTTCTAATTCAGGGTTATTTTCTTAAATATAATTTATTTATTTTAAATAAGATGTTACAATAGATATATTAGAGCAACTTTAGTGAAACAAATCTCCTTGGATGCTTTTAATGGGCCTTGCTTGCACATGTCAATGATTTTTACTTTTCAATTTAAGCATCTCTAAATACTTCATTGCACTTATTTTTTAAAATAAGTACTTTTTTTAATTAAGTAATTTAGTTTTTTGATGTGTTTGTTTAAACTAATTTTAAAATAAGTAGTTTTCTATTTTTTTAAGAAGCAAATCCTATTTGCTTATTAAATAATTAATTATTTCAAAAAATACTTTTTCATAAACACTTATTTTAAGTTTAAATAAATTGATCTATTATCTCTAATGAAACAACTATTTTTGGGTGCTTCTAATAGTTGCTCCAAAAAACTTACATCATTACATTTTATTAATAGCTTATTATTAGTAAGTTATGATTATCTTACTTATAAATTAATTAATTTTAAAAAATTAAGAATTTTTTAGACTATTATTATGTAAATTTTTTTATGATAAAAATAAAAATATAATTGAATTATATTTTATTTAAAATGATTAAAGTAACTAACATTACATAGATAACATGACATAAAAGACGGTAATTAAAATAATAGAAGTTATTTGCTATATTTAGGTTTTTTCCTCACTACTTGCCTTGCATTCTCTAATTTAAAAATTATCTTTTTATGTTTTAGATAAATTGTATGTGCATTTCGCATTATGTGAGACTTGGAAGTATCACCGTTCCTTTCTTGATAAGATTGTTTGTATTCAATTTTTGTTATCAATATTTTAGTTGTAACGCTTCTCTCATTTTCAAATATTTAATTTTTGTCATATTTGGATTATTTTGTGTTTGATGAATTTAGAAAATTTTAAAAATTTAAATTTTTGAAAAATTAATAATTTTACATGAAATTTGTTAAATATAAAAGTGAAATATAATATTAAAATTTAAATAAAAATAAACAAATTAAACAATATACAAGTGAAAAAAATTTATAAACTTGATGTCTCAAAATTTTAAATTGAAAGTAACATTAAGTACACTTTTATTATATGCTCCTAACCTATTAGTAAAAATCTCTAGGTGTTTGTGTCATTAAAATGCATAACAAAATTAAACTACAAATTCATATGGGATGGATTCAACAATGTGCTTTTGTGGGGGAAGTGCTAGCCATGCCTGATGCTGATGGGAAAAAGTTATGGATTCAACAATGGATCTAATGGTATGTTTCAGTCAATGAATTCAATGGTGTGCTTCTGTATGATCACGCAGTGAGGAAGTGCTAGCCATAGACCGATTACTACAACCATGAAAGTTACACTTAGGTACATTTCAAATATCTTTTATTCTTTTTTATTTATGAATATACTGATATATAATTTATATATTATCTTTTACAGTAATATAGCAAATTAAATTTTTAATTGATGTTAGATTTTTAATAATATAAAAAATTAACAAAATGATTAATATTTTTTTACACATAAAAAATTAAACTCTCTATAATTCACCTGCATATCGTAGTACACGTTCTAGTATGTCTTTAATAAGAAAAAAGAAGAAAGCCTCGTAATGAAAGAAGGAAAAAGCAACACTAGAGTAAGATAAAAAAAAAAATGATTATCCCATTCCTTGACTAAAGAGGAGGACATGCTCTGTTTTCTAAATCCAATCGTTAGCTGCAAAATAATTTTTGTTACTTACTTTATGATTTTTAAGTCTACATAAATTCATTTGAATTTATTTCTAATTTTCCAACTGTAATAGATTTTGTGAAATTAAAAAATGTTTGAAAACTTTCATAATTTTTGTTGTTGTTTTAATTATTTAAGGTAATATGTTAGAAAAATTGTAATTAATTTAATTACCTCAATTTAAGAAATTTGAGATTGAAAGTAAAAGGTTAGTTACCATTCATAGAGTTTTAATAACGTACATTATTTATTAAAAACAAACAAATTGGATACAATGGATAAAATGTTGGCAAAAAAATCTTATGATTTTTCTTATGATTTTTAACTAAAATTTTAGGTGATGAATAATGCGTAATACTTTGTGATTGACTATAGTGAAATGGTTGGTACGATGACATTGAGGATACACAACAAAGAAGTATAAACAATGATAATACCCAGGAAATGAAAATTTAATACCTAGCACAAGGTTGTTTTTTCTTCATAAATGATGTCAAATTTGAGTTTTAAGTATCGAACTGTATTTAATATTTAGAATAAGAATTTTTTCTTCTATAATGATTTTATTAAAAAATATAAAAAATATTAAGAAGTAGTATTCGGATAAATAATTTCAAAATTTTAAGGAATTTAAAACATGTTATAAGTAAATTACTTTAATTAAAGTTTTTAAATTTTAAAAAGCTTTACTTAGATAAAATAATTCAAGATTTTTTTGTATTTTAAATTTTTTCATTAGATAGAATAATTTAATTTCCATAACATGTAAACTTCACCATATATATTATTTAAATTCTTTTATTTTAAATATTATTTGAAATTCTTTCATTTCACTTGAAAACATCTCCTATAAAACTACCATTATTTAAATTTAATATATAAACAAAAATTCACCCATGAATTTAAATTCTTATCTCAAAATCCCCAACCAAATAAAACTCCCATTATTTAAAAAGCTATTTAAATTTAATATCTAAACTAAAATTCCCTTTTATATAATTCTTCTCCAAAATAACCATCCAAATTTCATCCTTCTCCCCCAACAAATAAACAACCCAAACCCCGCTTCTCTTTGACTCCTTTAAATGACCATAAAAATAACCTTCCTTACACCATTAATGTCACCTATTCTAATCTCTAATTTGAAACATTTCAAAATAACAAAACAAAAAACCACCCAGGTCTTCAAGACAAACCTTTGTTCCTTCTCTTCCCAAATCAACACCTTTTCTCTCCTCCTTCTAACTACACCTATTCCCAACCAGAGACACCAAATCAAAACAACATAGTAAGTGAGAGTGAGTGAGAAATCTCAAAATCTGTCTTTCACTGATGGTTGTTGTCCAAGGTTCCAAGGTCCCTCTCCCACACCCTTCTTCCCTCTCTCCCCCTCCCCACCCCCACACAACCTCCATCCTCTTTGAACCCTCCTCTCATTCTCTTGCCCTCACTCATTCTGATTCCTCCCTCTCTCTCTACCCTTCCTTCTCCCCCTTTTCCTCTTCCCTCCCCAAAACCCTAACAATCCCCTCTCCCTCATCCTCATCCACCTTCCTTCTCCTCCGACACCACTCTCCCCACTCTTCCCCTCCCACAGTCCTCTTCCTCGTCTCCTCCCCTCACCGCGCCGGCATCCTCCTCCGCCTTTACCGCCTCCGCCAACCCCCCTCCTTCACCCGCCTCACCAACGTCCTCTGCACTCACAAAGACCTTCGCTTTGAACCCAACCTCGGCGTCCTGCTCCGCGCCAAGCACGGCGCCGCTGTCAAACTCGCCGCCTCCGTCAATTACTTCGCGCTCTACGCCCTCTCCAGCAACAAGGTCTGGGTCTTCGCCGTCAAAGATGATAACAACCACAACAACGACGACGACGGTGGTTGTGTGAAATTAATGAGGTGTGCGGTGATTGAGTGTTCGCGGCCGGTGTTTTCCGTGAGTGTAGCGTTCGGGTTTCTGATTCTCGGAGAGGAGAATGGGGTTAGGGTTTTTGGATTGAGGAGGCTCGTGAAGGGAAGGAGTGGCAAGAGGGTCGGGAATTTGAAGCAGCTGAGGATGGTGAACTGCAATGGTGATTTGGAAGGGAAGATGGAAAGACATAGTGTTGCTGCTGGTAGGTGAATGAGTAAAATTTGTGAAATACTTTGTTATAAGCTTATTTTGGTTTTTAATTTTTTAACTAGAATGTACTTAGAGTACTGTCGCCTAATCATGGATTGTTGTGTGTGTTAAGATTGATGAATTTTGTGATAGTTGCTTTGAAAGTCGTGTCTGGGGTGGTTTCTGATTAGTTTGACTAATTAAAAGATTGTCTTGTGGCAAGATTGGTGATTTTTTTATAATTACTGTAAAAGTTGTTTCTGAGGTGATTTCTAATTTGTTTGAGGGTGTAAAATGTTTATATTGGCGGTGCATGAAAATTAGGAACTTGAAGTTTTCAGTGGAGTTTGAAAACCAAATGCTGTATTCATTGGTTTTCAATCTGGTCCGTTTGGCTCTTGATATAATGATTTTGTAGAAATTGGAATTGGTGTTTTTGATTATATTGTGTTTAATTAGGTCTAACATTAATGGAGTTTCAATGGATTTGTTTGGGTGGTGGGCCGGGGGGGGGGCATGGAGTTATGTCCATCAAGCTAGGAATGTGTTTATGCAAATGTTCAGGGGTAGGAAATTATCATCGTTATTTGTTTAGACTCTTGATATACAGGTTCTGTTATTTTGGATTTTGGCTTAACTAAGAGTTCACTGATCTCTGTATTCTATAAGGTTACGTGTTGCTCGCTTCGATTTAAGTAACGGTTATTGACCTCAATTATTATTTTTGGACAGAATTTTGGGTTTTTGCTTATCTAACTTATTTTGTTGGGTTTTTTATTCATTAAGTCTGGCTGATGATGGTTTAAGACTAGAAAACATGGATAAGTGAAGGAGACTGTTTTTTCAGGCTAGTACATGTACATTAATATGCGTGGGAAGTAGTTTGTACATTAGTATAAATTGTAGGAGTACGTCACCAGAGACTACTAGTGTGAAGGGAATTCAATCATCAGTATACCGTGTCTTAACCCTCAAGGAATGAGCAAAAATCCTGTCTTTTCATTTCCTCTTGTTTATCACTTGTTGTATATATCAACTCCCTGTGGCGGCCACAGTACTCAATGTCATATATAAGCATCTTTACCTGAACATTGAAACATCTGAGTTTGATACAATTCTTTGATCTGTTGAGCTTTATTGATTTAGTTTTATAATGTGAATAACATACTACGTTTTGGTAAAAGATACAAGAGTAGTCAATGGTGGCATATAGCACCACTCATTGTGCCAGAATGTCATGCTTGCTGGCTGCTGTACGGAATTCTTAGTTCTGTGTGGATAGCAGCCAAAATTGATGCCAAATTGCCTAGAGTAGTGCTGCTATACCAATTAGCTGTGAATATCTGATTCTGTTCTCTCCTTTCTCTTTTTTCTTTTATAAGTAATCAATTTTTTAGGTTTGCTTTTATGATTTGATGTATTTTCTCCTTTAGCTTTTGTGTTTCTTTCTTCCTCTGCTCTGTTGAAGGAGCTTGTGGTCCAATGTAATTGTCCTTATCAGTGTTATTGTTCAACAAAGATACCTCTCCTAAACAGCCATTAGCCAAGCACCACAACAGGGCTAGGAAGACCATTTTATCCCACAAAAACTGGAGCTGCTAAATGTTTAGCAAACCTTAATTATTCTCATTAGCTGATTCCAAATAAGGCCATCATTATACTCGCATATACAAATCAACTATTAGTCCTCTGTAAGCCAACATGTACGCCCTATATATGTTGCTGGCAATTGACAGGAAATAAAATAACATTTTGTAAAAATATTACATTCTTTGCTAACAACCTTGTCAGATATTGGAGAAAAAATCATTTTATACTGTATTGAAACTAACAGTTCTATTTGTAAAATTTCTTCTTTGAGAAGTACCTTTGTCAGAAACCCATTGAAATCATTTAAACCTTTTAGGTTATGCATAAATTGATGAGTAATTTACTACTGACTCTAATACAGTTTTAGAACTTAACAAATACCTAGTTGGGATATGTGATAAATTTTAAACCATTAGGGTATTAATCTCTGTTCTTTTATCATCTCTGTCATCGTCAAACAGTCAATGCAATATGGTGATTGATACTACCAGCCTATGTGTATTATTACATCATGGTGTTTCTTGGCCTACTTTCAAGTCTCAGTAGCTGTAGCCAAATATCCTGCCCTGGTCAAATGTGACGAATTCCATTTTACATTTAAGTTCTGCTAACAATTTGTAGATATTTCTCATTGACCAGGATATGGGTGCGATACAAGGTGCTGTCCTTTGTTTAATCTCAAGATGTGTTAATGGTAAATAACTAAATATTAAGAACATATCTTTAACAGCAAGCTGTATTTTGAATTTCTTGTGATACAAAATGGAATCTCTAGCTAGCAGACTGGCAATCTACTTATCTCCCTATATTTTCCTACAGTGTAGATCTGTTGGTATCTCATGATCTGATTACTTGATTCTATACATAATTGTTAGTCAGTTCCAATATTCCTCAGTATATTACCTAATCTATGTTTTTCTACTTTCAGTGAAGCAGACAAATGTTAAATTAAAGCACGATGACAAAGATGGAGGTTCATGTTTTGTTGTGTTGAAGGGAGACGAGGTTAAAACAAAATCCATGACAAAGGTATCCATGTCCATAAAGGCTATTTCCATTCAGGCTGTGTCCCAGAGGATGTTTCTAATCTTGGATTCTCTTGGAGATTTACGTTTGCTATCCCTGTCAAATTCTGGCTTAGGAGTAGATATCACCGGTAATGTTAGGCAACTGCCTTGTATTATGAAAGTGCAAAGTCTTGCAGTTTTTCCTGATCTGTCTACTAGTAAGTGTCACTCTCTTTGTCTTATTTTATATTTGTTTTTCAAAATTTAATTTGTGGTTGCTTTCTTAGTGAAATATTTTATGTTGGTGTTGGCAAAAGCTGCCAACATGGAATGATATTGGGTAGGGTTGGAATACTGCATTAAAATCCTTCCATTAACTGTGATGTTTATAATAATCATGTCTGTGCTGATAGCTCCTAATTAGTTTGTTGATTGATTGTAATTGGACTATAAATATGGGACTAGTGTACATCCAAGAGACAAAATGTCTCCCAATCATCTTCTTTCATCTATAAAGAAAAAGACAGGCACTGGGGAAGACTGAACACTTAGTTCTCTTTTCTTTCTATGATTCTATCATAAGTATCAGATTGAAAGATCTTTGACATTGGGATGCTTGCTTTTGCAAACTGAAGTGAAATATACTTAATATCTTTTCCATTCTGTATATATTTTGATTTGTTACTATATATATATTCATCATGTAATTGATTCCATTGAGTATGCAATAAGTTCGAACTACAAAACCTTATGTAAACATAAAGTCACATTTTTTTATTATGCTTAACTGCCTATATATTTATAGAACTTTGGATTGAAAGGATGCTTAACATGAAGCTCTGCCCTTGTAGTTGGGGACCCTACATTCCATATATGCTACCCTTGTTCACACATAACTTGCTGTGGTTGAGACTTGAGATTGATAAAGCACAAATGTGCCACTTTTTCATATATAATGATGGAAATGGGGTTACTTATACTGATTTTGTAAAAGAGGCTTTGAATATTCCTTACCATTTTGATGTACAATCTATTAGCTTAAACAAATTGTTTTATATAGTTAATTTTTTGTGTGTGTGTGTGTGTGTGTAGTCTTGAAGAACAATCCAATTATAACAATACATGCCTTCTTGGGCTAATACCTTTATCAGGGTTATAATGTGAATGAATCTACTACAATTTTGGAATCAATATGAAATGTATTTGTGCAATCAAACCCAGTATGTTATTAAAAAAATGTAATGAGAAACTTGAGAAACTTATTACTTGACAATCGGTGAAAAGAAATATTTTCTAATTTTGATGTGTTACCATTATTAGAATATATATCTTATCATTTCTTATCATATTCTAGATTTTCCTTTAGAATTACTTTCTTTATTTCCCATTATCTCTCGTGATTGGTACCTGTATGCCCTCATCTCATGATTTGTTTCCTCATTTATTTATGATTATGTTTAGTATAAGACTATAAGGGTTAGTCCTTTAAGTTTCATGAACATCCCATCATATTGTAATACATTTAAGTTAATATCTATACAAATATATAAAGGGGATTCCATCTGCTCTGGTCTCCACTTTTATTTGGACTCCTTTATCCTCAAATGACACACGAAACTACTCTACTATTCTCTCTAAGTGATGCCCAAATTTGTAAGTACACCCCTCTAGTCAATGTAGTGTTTCATTCTCTTTTATCTCTCTTTCTCTATTCTCTTACCCTATGCCTAATACCATAATTTCAACAATGCTGTTCAATTGTTATCATGTCCAGTATGAACCGGGCTCTGCTTTGCTCTTATTCTCTCAAACCTAGTTATTCTTCTAAGATGCTTTGGAGTTTTTGTTGGAATATCATTAGTATAAGACAAGATAGACATTGCTATGACTTTCTTGTGTTTGTCAATGCTTTGAGGTTTCATTTCATATTCATGTTCTGGAGAGTGTCTTTAATAATTGATGCGTCTACCATGGATTTAAAGATTTCCCAAGAGAAACAAAAGGATTTTGAACAAGGTTCACTTATTTCTGGCTGGAAAGATTACCCTGGCTTCTAGTCTACATACTAAGTTAAGTGCATGACCTTTGATTCAGATAACGATGACAAGAGAGTGAAGGATTATAATAGACACTCTGTTGCTTCAAAATTTAAGCTTGAGATTGTCAATAGCACTTGGATAACAGAAGAATGTTAAAAGTTATGGTTATTCAATTAGTTATTAGATCTAATGTATTTAAGAAAATAAAAAAGCTCTAATTTATTCTCTTGTATAGGTCCATTATATTTTATTCTTTGTTCCCTCTGAAGCTAAAAGTTATTATTTTGCAGTGTCTCAGACTATCTGGATATCAGATGGATGCCATTCTGTGCACATGTTCACTGCAATGGACATAGAAAATGCTTTAAGTGAAGCTGACGGAAATGATTGCAATGAAAAGCTTATGCATCTCCCAGGTTCACAAACTTCCATTTCCATTATTAATTGAATTATTTATTGAATCAAAAATCTGTAATTTGCTGTAATTTTCTTCTAGTATGAGTAGCAGCACAGCTTGAACTAAAATTTTTGACAGATCAAAATCAAAATGAATTTATCCAAATCAAAATTTTAATAATTAAGAATATACTTTATCACGTTATCATACTTAATAAAACATTTAGTATCTAAAGGTATTAATTAACACATATTTCCAAGGTTGTCATAGTTAAAGAGTTCCTGTAAACTTGGGATGGTTCCATAAACTCAGCATGTAGATTCAGCTCGTAAACTCAGAAATCCAAAATTAATATTAAAAAACTTAATTATAGCATCCAAACCCAACAAGGATCTTAAATCTGAGGTTCTTAAGTCTCAACTAACATTGCAAGTTATTGTTGAAAATTAGGAAATAAAGTATTTAGACATAGTATCTTTGATTTAGAAAAAAAACTATATCTCTTATAATTTATTGTAATCAATATTTTTCTGTCTATATAAATACTCATTCATGTTGTATTTATACACATGGTTTCTCCTCCATGTTTCTGTTCTTTCTCTTTTATTTTAACAGTTATAAAAAAAATATTAAAAGGGCACCTGGGAGTGGGAACATGTAACAGCTCAACTAATTTGCACTTCAACTCCAAGATCTTGAAGCACAAGCACAGACTAATGCTAGACCCGTAATCCTAATTATACCATCGCTTGTCCTGTATTCCAAAATAAATAAGGGAAAAAATCATGAAATGTAATGAAATATGAAAACAATTCCTAAGTGATTGTCAGACTATGAAATTATTTAAAGATATGATATTGATATTATGAGATTTTCTAGGTAGCCTAACACTCCCTCAAGTTCACCTAAAAAAAACACTCTAAAGCAAAAGCTTGCTATGACTTGTTGCAATTAAAAATACTAGAGGAAAACAAGCTATAACACAGTGCCAGGGAAACATGTTGGGGATTGGAGATGGAGCTGGACTGCATCTGGGACTGGAAAGGGTTGATGTGAGTCATAGCTGTTATAAGTCACTGTTGGAATTATCATGGACAGGTAGAAAAGTTACCACACATGATCATTTGTGAATTACTAGTAGACTGATTGTCAGTAAGAAAATATGTAATTTAATCATTCTCACTCTCCCTGTCTATGCCATGCTGGTACTGTGAAAGAGAACAACAGTAACCAAAACAATGACAACCCAAAGCTAATCTCCACAAAGAATGCTAAGAAGCATTCCAAATTTTTCAAACCACAGAGAGAGTACATCAGATCTGATTAGAAAGAACACAGCCTAAGGGAGCCAAAGATCCAGAGGAATGTGGCAAATTAAAGTTATGAATACTGGGCCTAACACCTAGATGGTGTGGCAAAGCAAATGACAGTGAAGGTGGAAGGAATAGGAGCAGCATGCTTACGAGAAAGGTTGGATGGAGATGTTTTGATGACTGTTTGGTTGAGGTGAGGACAGATCTGGAAGGAGGAGGCCAGTAGAAACCTAGATTTGAAATGGCAGCTGTGGAAGGACTAAGGAGAGAGAATGATGGTGGGATAGCTATAAATAAAGCTTAGTGACATTTTTCTGTCAGCTAACATAATTTGAAAATCAGAGCACATTCCTTTTTTATTCAAGTTCATGTAACTTGGAAATTATTGAATATAATTTTATAAAATTTTTCTGCTTATTGAATTAGCTATTGACTAATCCTATATTTCTTTAATATAAAATAAGGATTCTGGAGTGCTGTTTTGAGTTTCCTCTCTTCACTTTGTCTGCATAATCTAAGTATCTTTTGCTTTATGTTTCAGTTATTCGAGTTCTTTTTTCCAGTGAGAAGATCCAAGATATCACTTCTCTATCTGCTAATTCCATTCTGATTCTTGGACAAGGTAATATTTACTGTTGTTTTTATACTTGACTTTCTGTTAAATTCTATGCCAAGGACACTCTTACATCTTCTGCCTCCTTCCTTTAACAAACCATAATAAAGTGAAAAGGAAAGAGAGAATAAGTATTTATAGCATGATACTGTAAAGGCTTTGTTAAAGTCTCATTATGCATCTATTGTAATATTAGCAATTTAAATTTTTTTATTTGTGGCATGTATTGTGTATTTAGAGTTTTAAAATTGCTATAGGCTGTTTTGCATGTATTTCCTTCATTGTTTTCACGGGCCTAAGGTTGCTTACATCTACCCCTTCCCAAGACAGCAGGATCCCTTAATGGTGGAAGCCTTGCCCTTTTAGTTCAGCTTCTAGTTCCATTATATAAACTATTGCATATGATCTGCTCTGTATTGCTTCTCTTGGGCAGTTCCTGACTTGATATATCTCATCTTCTGCCTGCCTATTCACCATGTAAAATTTTCCCTGCTCAACAGGAAGCATGTATGCATATGCAATTTCATGAAGCTGCTTTGATTTTTGTATCATTTTCAGTGGTAAGAATTTGCCTAGTTCTTGGTGAACTCGCTGACCAGTTCTTACCTACTACAAAGCATTGATGTAAGCTTTATTTGTAGGAAATCAACATTCCTGGCTCCCTTGATGTTCTAAAGTGTACTTGTCTGGTTCATCGATAAATTCTATCTTTCATAGTAAGTATTTTATCAGTTATAACAAATAATTTGTTGCCAAAACAGTGAGATGTTGCAGAAAATGAGCTAATATCTTCCTTTTCTTGAATTTTTCTCCTCTATTACAAATTATTTGAATAACATGCTGGCATATCCATATTCTTGAGTCAGGTGCTCTGGTTGCCCTCACCTTATAGTGCATCCCTAAGATACTGGAAATCATGAAAGGTATGTAAGTTACTAAATTTTATGATGCAAATGCAACCCTCCTGGGTTCACACATATTTTAAACTTTTGATGTATATATGTTGCTGCTAGGGATATAATATATACAAATTCTTCTTGATTGTTAACTAAGTTATCAAATAATATGTGATCTGGTGACAGAATATATGATCATGACTAAAGCATATTCTGATAATTATTTTATCTCTCACCTACCATAACGTTATTGTTAGAGTTTTTGACTGGATCAGTTGAGTTGAAATTTTATGTTCCCTCTGTTTGAAGGTATAACTGGCTGATTTTATAACACTAGATCATGCTAAGTTTCTATTTTCCTCATAAATAAAACGAGTAAAACCAATAGCAATGCCTTTTTTTTGTTCTTGTTTAGATTTACTTCTTCATTGGACTGGTAATATCCGTGGAGTTCTATGTTTCTGACTTTCAATTTTCAACAGCTTAAAGCCACCTGTCCTGCAAAACCTGTCACAGTTAAACTGCTGGAGTACATAGTTCCAGCAAAGATGTTGGCTGTTCATCCAACTTGCTTGATGTTCATCTTCTTGAGGTTGGCTGAAATCATGGTTTTCTGCCTGAGAACTGAGCAAGGTTCGATATAAAAGGCATGATCTTGGCGATTGGGTTGCGTCGTTTGTTGGAATAGTGTTTATTGGATTGCAATGTTCTCATTCCAGCTATGTCTATGGTTATTGTTGTGTTAGTGGAGTTTGAGGCTTATCTTGTCATTAATTTAGTGTTACATATATAGCCTATCATGTTTTGTTGATGTCTTGATTCAACAATCTTGATGCCTTTAATGCTGCTTTTTATAAAATTATGATCAATTTATGTTCCTGTTTGATGCCTGTATGAATTCGATGGCTGGGTTATGTATCATTCATAGCCCAAGCCTTAAAGATGAACAGAGACAGGTCCCAATAAAATAGGCAAAATATAGGGAAAAGAGAAAGGACTAATGGATTTTCCACATTCCAGTTCTGTTTGCTGCAGACTTTGTTCATGGTCGTTGAATAGGGAGGGGATGATTGTAAGTGTTCGGGGAAAACTTAGCAGAAAGGCTGTAGTTAAAAAAATAAAATTAGTTAGAAAAGTGAAATTAACAATTATATGCTGCAGAATGTTTACAGTTTTCATCTGTCATTGGGTGCAAAAAAGTTTAGATTAAGGGAAAGGTTTGTTCCCATGCTAGGTCAAGAAGATTTGTAACCTTAACAAAGATTTAGGGTGAAATTACATATTGCCTCTAAAAGTCAATTGCCCAGTTATGAAGCGAATGATTCTAGAGTTATACTAAAGTAGAAGAAAGCAATGATAAACCAGTGTTCTCATAATTGATTATGTTGTTGTGGATGTGAATGTTATTCCAAAAGGGGTGCTTAATAATTGGTCATGGTCTTCAAAATCTTGTTCCACAGGTGTTAGGGTAAGTAAGAAAATAAGACAATTCACTGAAGTGGGGATGAAAAATCTCCTAGAAGGGCAGAAAACTTGAGAAAATAAATGATCTGTATGGACCCCAACTAACGGAACCTTTCTTTCTTGATACCTACTTAGCGTACACATCAGACAAAACTGACGACTATGAAGAGGTCCAGGTGGGACCCTTTTACTTCCATTCTGTGAGAACCCTTGTGTCATTCATATTTGCAGGATTACTATAAGCATGTGGCTTGTACATGCACAACCAAAAAGGCATTCTCGGTCCAATCCTTCACCCCCACACCCACTCTGCTGACAAGTGACATCCACTTTGACAATCACTTCACAGCCCATACTGAAAGCAACCCAACAGTGCTTACTGATGCTATGCCATCGCATTCCCAAATCCCAACTTGAAAAACAGTAATAATACAGACACCCCCATTGGGCTTTCCCTAGGTCACAGTAAGAGACAGTAGCTCAATTTGAAAAAGTAAAGAAAACATTTTTTTAAGTGTCTTATAATAAAATTAGCTAAAGATAACAATGGATGGAAATTTCTTCAACCATACTTGTAACGTCTTTTCAAATGTTATATTTTGTTAATATACTTGTTGAGTTAGAATTTCTCATTCAATAAGTGTACAAATTTCATATACTTTTACATAGAAAAAAGACTCCTTTAAAATGCTATTATCTTTAAAGTGACAGGTAATAATGTATTTACCATTAAATTTTTAGTGTCTTGATGTCAATAAATATCATCTATAAAGTTACATATTTATAACATTTCAATTTATCCACAATATGATGTGTATAGTCATCAAATTAAAATTGTGTTATTTAATGATTCGGTTTGTTAAATTTGCATTCTACAAAACATTATCAAATAAAGAAAATGTATAAAACTTAAATTTAAAAATTGCAAGTCTCCTCCGATTTAATAATAATGAAAGATAAAGTTATATTATTACATAAAAAAAAAAGAAGCTCTTCATCCTTTAAGAGTTCAAATTTCCAAGAAAAATGCAAGTAATTTCTCTTTGATTTAACGTTTCCTGAAAACTTCTTTGTGAGCTTTTCAGATGTAAGTTAATCATTGATAATGAACTACCTTACTGATTGCAGCTAAAGGAGAAGTTTCCTGATTTGGGTATCAAGAGTTTGTCTTATCAAACAAAAATTAATGATTTTGTGAGGTGGTATAACGTCCGTTTGAACAAGTGATGCACATTAAGGCCTGTGTTGGCCCTTTTAAGAACATAATAACAAGAAGGGTAACCCACTAATGTCAACCTTTCTCTATCGTATTGCCGCAAATTGATAACCAAATTGAAACCACGATTATTGTTTTGACAATTTATGAACCTGGCCAATTATATTTGCCAGTTCGGTAAGTTTAAAATAACGATAAAAGAATGTGCTTCAACTTCAAGCGAGTGCAAGCAATATCCACGAGAACATTTTATTATTGTTACTAGAAATGAGAATTATCCATCTAAATTATACAATAATATATGGATGATAAAAATTATAAATTAATTGATGATTACATGATCATATGGGATATATTTAATGAAAGGATTTTTTTTAATGAGAATCAGATAAATAAATATTATTTTTTAAAACAAGTGATGTATTTTTTTTAAAAAACTTACATAATTTTTTAATTAATCATATAACATTAAATTTTGATAATCTATATTTAATTAGATTATCCAAATTTACTCTTCTCAGTTTTTTTTAAAAATAATCCTCTCAATATATATATATATGTTGACTGTATCATAAATGATTAAAATTAAAATACATGTAAATCATGTATTTTTTTTTTTAAATATATATTTTGGTTTTCTTCATTTCTATCCTCCCATTTTTCATGCATAAAAAGATTCAAGAAATCATATACATATGAATGTCTAAAGTATATACCAAAGTTAAGTTGATAAATTCAAGTTAAAATTTATTGTTTTGTTAGTAGAATTATATTATGTATGTGTAGATGTGTGTTATATAAGAAAGGATAAAACTCTCCTTTTAAAATTGTCTGAACTCGTGGAATTTTGTGTGGTTCATAGATTGTAATATCGACTATTGCAGCATCTTAATTAATGGAACTAGAGGGAAATAATGTAGACAAATTTGTAGTTTGTCTTTCCTCAACCGAGAACCGTATAAACCCAAAGGAGTTTTTTGTGTACATTGATAAACTATGTTTTGATAATATGAAGATTGATAAACTCCAAAGATTAAAACAAACTCACTCTGTACTAGTTGGCTCAGAATACTGAAGTTACCGGTGCAGTACTACGAATTTAATGCAGAGACCAAAAAAAGATAAAAGTAAAGATAGACTTGTAATATAGAAAGACATTTGAGCCATGTAGTTGTATCTTGGAGATTCAAAAGATGAAAGAGCAAATTGTGGAAAAGACAGATTAAGTACAAAAGCCACATGCACACCTACACCAAAAGCTTCTTCATGTTCTGAACTCTCAAGTTCTTTTGTGGTCATGTCATATAGCTGCATCATCCACTTTTAAACCTGTGCAAATATTAGTACAAACCTTGAACATAAGAACAATTCTAAGTCATTCATGGCCTCCACTTTGGAAATGCAATCATCTTATAGCTCCAGGAAACAAGATGATTCAGATTTCAATATGACAGAATGGGCAGTGAAGGCTAGAATCAGTAGAGAGAACAGCAAGTCCAGAAGGTACTCAGCATCATATATAAGAAGCTTTAGAGAAGACACAAGGTCTTTTAGATCAAACATAACTATTTCTAGCACTGCTTCTTCACCTGGATACCCTTTGAAAGGTACATTTCTTGTTCACTCCAATTCAATGAGTTGATGAATGTTTTTGTCTTCCAACCTTTAATTTGCCTCAAATTCTTCTAATTTTGTCACAGATGAAATAGACCCTTCAACCTATTCTTTCACCACTGCTCTAAAAGGTACCAGAGAATGAATAATTAGCATAGAGGGTTTATAATATTAGTTGATTTTTTTCAACCAATTCCATGGTGGTCCACTGCAGCATTGCAAGCAAGGTCAGCCTATAAAAGTTGGGAGTGCCTATCTCCAGAAGGGTTTGCCTTGAATTCAAAGTGGAATGAAGCAGAAAAATATATATGCAACCCCTTTTCAGGAGAGGTACCAATGGAGTGTTTATCTGCCAAAACTCTTAGCGGAAGATCATTTAGAAATTCAACAACAAACAAAATTACCATGTCTGCCCCTCTAGTATATTCTTCAAAACAAATGCAGACAAAGCCATCAACTTGCAACAGTTGCACGCAAGAAGAAGTAGCCCTTCAATTTCACATTCCAGGTTCACATACTTTATATAGTCATGTTATTATGTGTTTCCTTTTACTTCATGACGCAGATTTGACTTTTGAGGCACTTAACAATTCTAATTGATACCTGTATACAGAAAAGGGAAAAGAGGGAATGACAAGAGATGCAGGTACTCAAAGTACACCTCCTTATCTTAGTTCAAGCAACCCCAGCACTGATATAACTCCATCCATCATAAAGAGGCCAATAAAGCTTTCTGAAGACTCACTAAATTCAAATACCAAAACTATTACCGAGGAAGAGGTATGTGCTAGATTTTTATTGCTCTCTATTTTTCAAGAATTGGTCAGAATCTAGTATATTCAAGTTATGACCTTAATGTTTTTTTTTTAGATGACCTTAATGTTTTAGCATCAGATTTATTTTTCTTTGGTCCTTAAAGTATGAAAGCCGTTAATATTGTCCTTTCAATGATTACCATTAATTGAAGACAAAAATACTATCACTAGAAAGGTGCGAGTTTTAAAAATATGGTGATGTTTTATGTCCTCGTTTGTTATACTTAATTATCCTTTTTCCTACAAAGATATATTAAGCTTAATCCACTTTTGAATAAAACCTTCACTATAAATTTGATAAATTATTAGTATAAAGTTTTGTATACTTTCATCTAATGATCTATCAGCTAACCTTTATACTTTCATCTAATGATGTTTTGTCAAAATATGATCAAACAATATAAAAATTTAGATTTTTGTTATAAAATATTTGAACACTATAATGTTAGCGTTGCAACCTTTGTTGTTTTGGAATGTAGGATTTGACTCTGTAAAGTAAATAATCTTAATGTATATGCAAAATTAATGGTTGGTATTTCAAAACTTTTATAATTTATTTTATACATAAGCACGTGATATCATCTATTGTTAAAATTTAGATTTTCTTATCACCCAGGTGTGAAGATTGAAATGCTTGATAAAATAAAATAAAAACATGAAAAAAATGCTTCTTGTGGTCGGAAATCAAGCATCTCAGCTCTAGAAGGAACAATAGCAAGTCCTAAAGAATTTATTGCAACATTGATTAAAGGTTGAGTAGTTATCAATGTTATCATTACCTGACGAAGTACTAAAACCATATACAAGTCAGCTTTATTTTATCACCTTCCAAAGGTAAAAATGCAAAATGTAAGAAAAGAAAGAAGAAATCTAGGCCAAGGGTGTGATTTCCAAGATAAGAGAATCAAATCTGGTTGTCATATAATAGATTACAACTTTCCAATGTGAAGTGTGGGGGCAGTGCTAGATATATTGGTCCATCTCTCTGTTTCTTGAGCACATGCCACTCTAGTTTTGGTCCCTTCATAGTTACCCTGAGTTGTCTGCTGTCTACACGTACACTTGCACTTGTCTCATTTTAGGGGAAGCCATTTCTTAGTAATGATAAAATTTTCTTGACAAGTTGATAAGCTATTCCAAAATTAACTCTTCAATCCACCCAGTTTTCCTTCTTGAATGATTTAAAATACATGTGGCATAATCTAATTCTCCCCCATGTGCCATTTTCTTTTAATTTTCTAGTTTGACACATAAACAAAATGGGAGAGAAAGAGTTTTTTTTATTTCATTAATAGCCCTACATTCAAAATTTTCTCTCTAAATTGGAGAGAAATTTGAGAGATAGTGGGGTTTTTAGTATAGTCACAAAAATATCCTTATTTAAATTTTTATTTTTAGTATATTATAAGGCTACAAATGCCATTTTCTTGGTAAGGCCATTTAATATATATATATATATAATTTAATTAAATAAATAGAAAAATATTTTATTTTTGATATTTTAATGAAAAATCTAAAATTTTTCTAATTTTATAGTACTTTATTTTCTCTTCTTTCATAATGTTTTTCACTTTTATTTATTTATTTCACACTTGTTTTTCCTCGTATTCATGCAAGGGCCAAGGAAATTTGAGTTTGACATGGGAAATGGTAACTGACATGTACTTCAATTTTTTTTTTTTACCTCTTTTGTGAATAACTTTTACCCTCTTTTTATTGCACTGAAATGCATACACGTGGGTGTTTGGTAGACCAAAAAGTAACTCTGAAGAATTGAACTTCCAAGGTTAATGCCCTACTTAAAAAGATTGAGTGGTTTGTCTTAGAGCTGTTACAAATTAATTTGAAGATATTAAATGTAATTGAAATTTATAGTGAAATGTGTACATTAGTGCATGAACAAAATTATTTTTTTCTGAAAGCCAAGAGGACAATTTAACTTCTGTCAAAAGAGTTACAAATTGGTAGGGTAGTATGTACCTTAATTAAGGAGAATGAGGTGCTTCCCAAACAGTCCTGCAGTGCAGTGCAGTACATTTGAATAATTTCCCAAATGTTACGCACATGCAGCCATACTTGTTTGAAGTTTAACTTTTCTGGTGATCATTCTTTCGATCAAAAATATTTTATCCAACTTTTTCAATAACTGAAAGAGTAAATTGAATTCACACTCTTTGAGATTTATTCAATTTTTTTATATCTTTTTTTTTAATTCTTATATTAATCTTTATTAATTGTCAAATATATTATATATTTATATTCACATATCTTATATATTACAGTGGTTATTTTAAAAAATTGCATTAGACTGTGTATGTTTTTATAAGGGGTCATGTAAACATTAAAGATGTGGAAGGTTAAATATAGTCTTAAGAAACTTGAGGAGATCTTCATGTGATTTATTTTGTTTTCTTGTTTCTTCTTTTTGTAAAGAATTTGACTTCTAAGATATGTAGTACTTTGTAGAAGATAAAACAATAACCATCGTGATTATATATAACAAAGTATATTCATACATAAATAAATCAATTATTAAATTATTAAAATTTTAATCACTAATTATTTAATTATTGATTATTACTTTACATTTAACACTTTAAAGTAGTCAAATAATTTTATAAAAGGCTCGTTTGATTTATGTGTTGGCTTAAATTAGTTTGCATAAGACTCATTAATTTGAAATATGAAAACTACATAAATTTCTTAAAATCAAATAATTAAAATGTAAAGAATTACATTAAAAAAATATAAAACCAAACATGTTATGATAATTAAAAGTTTATAATAATTCACACATTTATTTAACCAATTGAATTAGATCCGAACAATATTAATCCACTTGAATCAAACTTTATGCAAATAACATTGATTATAATTAATAGACGAATATTTTCTGTGAAAAGATAGCATAATTGATTATCATTTCCTAAAACAGTAACATTCCAAAATGATGGAAGGAATTAAAAGGTACAACAAAGCGAACATTGAAATTGATGTGAGGTACAAATGCATGTGCAGGTGGAAGTGAAGGATAAAGAAACATGGGACACAACAAAAGAAACAGTGAGAGAAGTGAAAGTGAATGTGAAGAAAGATGAAGAACAAGTTTGCAGGAAAGATGGGTGTTTTTCATGGACAAGGAAGAAAATTCAGAGAGAGAAAGAAAGACAAAGAAGGATTAACAAGTTTTTCACTCACTTCAAAGTTTGCTAGAGAAAGGGTGAAAGAAAGAATGGAGAAGGGTAGGCTACAAAAGTAATAGAGAGAGATTGTTGTTCTCTTTGGAAATTCTCTCAGTCTCTTGAGCAATTTTGCAGTGCTTATTTTGGCCAGAAATAGAAATGTTTAGAACAATGGCAATTGTGTGTGTGTGTGTGTGTGTGTGTGGTACCTTTTTATGTTTGGGTACGTAATTCAATGGTCAGTTATGATACGTCTGTTTTCTTGTGGTGAAAGTTCGGACTGACAACTCGGCCTTCACGTGCACCTCTTTTATTTTATTTTATTTTATTTTATTTTATTTTATAAGTATAAAATATTTATCAACTTTTTTTTTTTATCATCAATTTCTATTATATAACTTAGTTAATAGCTTTTAATAGAATGTTTTCTCATGATCATGTTTTTTATTCTTAGTATTTAAATTTGAGTCTAATTTAATATTATAAAACTAGTTTATAAGATGATGATTCTCTTATATATAGTACTTAAATTTTATATAATTATTTGTCGTAAGATTTTTTTAATATTTTTATTTATAACATTAGAATCTAAAATATTTAGTAACTTAATTTTATTTAAACCAATATATTTATAGTTTGTTAAAGATAGACATTAATGCTATTTTTTTTCATTATATTATTAGTTTGAAATATTTAATTAATCTTTGTTAGAAATTAATTTTTTAATTATATTTTTTTATTTATAAGATTCAAATTTAAGACTTTATTTAAGAGGTCTAATTTCATTTCAACCAATGATATATCCATAAATTAATGACATATTTAGTGTAGAAAGAAAAGAAAAAGGAATAATAAAAAAGAAAAATCTTTAAAATAAAAAGATTTAGTAAATTATTTGACATAAAAGAAAATAAATATTTTTTTATTTATTATGTAATTCATTATTTTCATCATATCACTATCAATATAAAATCATTCATGTATTTCTCTCACGGTGAAGATTGAATATTTTAAATTAAAAATTTATAGAATTAAATATATATTAACAATTCAATAACAATTTAATAACGAGTTGTCTAATGGGTTTAACAACAATTAAAAAAGATTCATGTTATATTATAATTTAAATTTAAAAAATTATCTTAAAAAGTGAGGATTATTTTCTACTTATACATATTATTTTATTCATTATTATTATCACTGGTTAATATAAAATTTTCAATAATATAAATATTTTTAATAAAAAAATATACAAATAAAATAATATTTTGATATTTTTAATTTAAAAACGAATAAAATCTAAAAATCATACTCCCACATATTTTATTTTATCTTTTTATTTGTTATGTATATCTTTTGGATAATCATAATAACATAAAATATTTATTGACTTTTTTAATAATTAATATCTATTAAAAATTTTGATCGATCATTTGTAATAATTTTTTTTTAATTATATTTTTTATCTATAAATCTCAAATTTAAAATCTTATTTAAATTTTTTAATTTGAGTAACACTCACATGAATAATATGTTAATTTCTCTCATGTATATCTACCAAACTATAGAAAGAAGATAATAAACACTTTTTTCCATTCCTCCTGTCTTCATGCATCCATCGGTTTTCTCTCGTTCCAAACGAAGCCTAAAAATCACATTTGTTAATTAAAGAATTTACGATGAAATTTTAATTTGAAAAAAATAGTACAAATATGTAAATGCCACAGTTAAGTCTTCTCTTTCTATTTTGTTTCCCTCACTCACAATTATAAAACAAAATAACGAAAATTTTGATATATTTTAAATTAAAAAAATAAATGCTAACTAGTATTCTCATACACTAATTAATTTAATGAAAGAAAATAGATTTTTTTTTATTGAAATACATAAAAATATATTTCTTATAATTTTTAATTCATTAGCAAGACCCGTTAAAAATTATATACTTATGTTTAACGATGGACTGTGACATTATTTACTACAATTAATTATATTAACAGTTATGTAAAATGTTAATCCATTAAATATAAATTTTTCTTACCATTAAATCGTTGAATATAAATATACAAATAAAAATAAACTCTCAAATTATTGGGTAAAAATTATAATGTGATTTCAACGCATATTTAATAATGGAGGAATTTGCAAGCAACAAAATATTTAGTAGTTGCTTTCGTAATAAATATAAAATTTTGCAATATGTTTATAAATAAAGAAAAATGTTTTAATATCTCGTTTATTTTTTTTTATTGTAATTTGTACTAAAATTTTAAAATTACAAATAATGCAATGTAACTTAGCTATATGTTCATGTAAATGTAAATAGAGATGCAACTTATTTTCTTGAAGAATAATGATGATCATACGTTTGGATATTCTAAATCCAACACTTACATGAAAACATGGTTAATTATATATACAAATATAATTAACATTTTTTATAAATAATTAAAAATAAATAAATATAATTATATGTATTAAAAGTTTTAATAATTTATATAACTTAATCATATATGATAATAAAAAATTATATGAAACTCTTAACCATTTATAAAATAAAATTAATTACTATAAACTATTTTAATATTTTTTTAAAATTAATAATTATGTATCAATAATGATGATATATATTTATATTTATTTACTCTTAATCGCTTATACTAATAAATATACCTAATTAAGTGGGCAATTGTACGAATATCAATAATCTTTGTTGAAACAAGATTTAAACTAGCATTAGTACAAATCTACAAGGTTGATTAATTATTTCACGTGTCTGCTTTTCTAATAAAGAATCTTGACCAATAAAGTTAGGCAATCATTTTTTCTTTGACTAGTCAATAGTTGTGTTTCTGAAATAAATTATTATTCATGCATTTGTGTAAACATATTCGAATTAATATTCATATAATTGACTAGTCTTTAGCTTTATTTGGATATTAAATAAAAGTGTTTTTAGAATTTCTCCATTAGAATTATAGAGTATCTTTTAATAATTTTTTTTAAAACACTTCTAATCTTATATCTAAACAAACTCTTTATCTTTAAAAGTAATAATTTATCAAAATTTGTTTGTCAAGAATGAAATTTAGCTTGGTCCAAGAAAATTATATTTTTTTTTTAAGATGAAACCATAAGGGATTTGTGTAAACATTATAAAAAATGAATTTTTGAAAACAAATAAATATCATATTTTTTACGTAAATTTAATGTGAGAGAATTAACATAGTGTGATATAAATATATGTATGTGAACTACTTTAATAAATTTTAGTATTTCAATAAATTAATTCTTGATTTATAATCGAGAGATATATGAATTTATTAAAAAATAATTTAAAGCGAAAGAAATTTTTTTATTATATTAAATTTTAAGTTCAATATATGATAATTTGATATTTTTATTTTATATTTATTTCTCTTGTAATTTTTTATATTTTGTACTTGATATTTAGAAATAATATCTAAGATTTAATATATTAATGTTAAAAATTTTTAATATTATTAAAAAGATTAATAAAGTAGAAAATAAAAAGATTGTCCATTATAAAAATAATTAAAATTAATTAAAAAAAACTGATTGAGAAAATTAACATAATTAAAAAAAAACTGATTGATAGAATTAACATAATTAAAAAAAACTGATTGAGAAAATTAACATAATTAAAAATCGAATTGAAAGATTCCATAGTCTGAGGTTCAAGTCAAACAAGACCACTATAATTATATATCCAAAACTTTCACTTAAGTTAGAATAACTCTACATTATTTGTTCTATGTGTGGTTGGTGGTGAAAGTGAGACTTTTACTCCTTTTAATGTTTTCTTTCTTTATTCCATACACTATCTTTATCATTAGCAAAAAATTCCCAATCATCATAACTTGTCCTTTTTTTTTTTTACTCCATTTCTTTTATAACTATCTTTAAATAAAATTTTTATATTTTTTAAAAAAATCATTAATTAAAAATAATCATATATCATAATTTAAAATATTTACTATATATATAAAATATAATTTATTTATTTAAAATATTT
>JAMLFT010001015.1:0-34295 GCA_026544285.1 Pachyrhizus erosus | reverse complement strand
TAAAATATTTTTATAAAAATATTATATAAAATAAAAAGTAGAGAATAATAATTTTAAGGAATAATTAAAAAATATTATAATTAAAGATAAAATTAATAAAAAAATAATAAGTGTGAATTAATTATAAGTGTTTTATATTTATATAAAAAAATAATTTTAAATATTAATTATTGATTTATTGTTAATTAATGATTATTAATTATCAATTACTTATTATTATTATTATTAATTGTCTTCTTTCCTTTCATTGGGGTTGGATAATATTTGGGGTAGGTTTGTTTTGATCTGCGGTGTAGTGTTTGCTCGGCCTGCTGTTAACCGTGATCTTTGATATTATTTTTTTTAAATGGCAGAATCTTTTGTGTTTGAAACTTTGACTTTGTATATTGTCCTGCATGGGTGTAGACTTCAAACGAAGACTTCAAAAGTATCCCAACCAAACTTATGTAATTGGTACAAGATTGAATGATCCAGTAATTTATTAAGAGGAGCGCCTATATTTCTAAGTACTTATATTAAAGGTGTAAATATAATTTTCTTCTTCTTATTTTTAATCCACAATTTTAATTTTTTATTTTTAAAAAAATATTTAATCTATTTTTAAAATAAAATTTAATTTTAATGTAATTTTTAATGTGATTTATATTTTATTTATTTTATTCTAATTAAATTTTAGCCTAACATATTTATTTAGGATATTATTAAGAAACTATTTAGCTAATTAAAATATAAGAATTTTTTTTTTTGAGAATTATACCAAAATTATAGATGTTTTAAAATGAGGAGACTAAATAGTTTTATTTTAAAATAAAGAAATCAAAATGATAAAATTGATAAACTAAGGAGACTAAAATTGTATTTAAATCTATATTAAAATAGTATGTCACACAAATTATTTTTACTTTTTTTTTTTTATTAAAAAGAGAAGTTGAATTAAACACTAATTGTATAAAAACTCTTTACAAAAGTAAAGAACTTAATTTTTGTGAAAAAAAATAAAAAAGGAGCTTTTAAAAAAAGCTTATAAAATTATTTGTTCTTAGGGACTCACTTCATATCCTCATGAATCCTATTTGTCTAAGTTTTAGATTTGTTTTTAAACTTTATCATGTAAATAGTTAAAATGTTCTCATGTCAATCCAAATGTCTATGATAGGAGTCTAACTTAAATGGTTAATTAAATAATGTGTGTAAGTTATTGTAGATTTTTTAATATTTGAATTTGATTTTTATGAATAAATTTTTTTAACACAATACTTGTATGCATTGATCTTGAATGTTCTTCCTTGTCACATGGTTAACTCATGATGATTTTGAGTGTTTTAGTCAACCATCTTGAAAATCAAATGTTCCCTAAAATGTTCTCATTCAAAAGGTCTAGGATGCTCTTGATTATTAGAATTAAGAAGTTTTTGGGAATAATTTTAAGTATAAAACAAGCTTAATAAAAAGGTTGTGTTAAGTGAACCATTAGCTAGGAGTTTCATATTGACATCTTTTGGAGAACACTCGGGCCTAACTTTGGAGAGATTATAAAGAGGTTTTGCATCAAAATGAGTTGATGTGGTTCTAAAAGTCTATAGCAAAATTAATAACTACAGACGATCATAACACTAAATACTTCTATTATACTACAATTATCTGAAATAAAATTGAGGTGTTTATGGACTATGTGGGAAATTAGATATCTAATTTTAAGAAATTAGAGATTCTTATAACAGGTTTTTGTTGGGATTTGCTCACATATCCTATGAGTTTTACACCACTTGGAGTACATAGAACTTTTCTGCCCTTTTTTAATGTCCAAAATGATAAATTCCATCAAATGGTGTCAAAGGAGGAAATTAAGCACACTATTTTTCCATGGGAAGTTACAAAGCATCTGGCCTTGATGGCTTTCAGGATGTTTTCTATAAAAGTCAATAGAGCATAGTTGGGAATAATATTTATAATCTAATGTTGGAGATTTTCCATGATCCTCAAGAAATTGTCAAGGTTAATCATATGTTGATATCTCTTATTCATAAGATGGAAGAAGTTAATTGTCCAAAGCACTTTAAACCTATCAACCTCTACAATGTCTCTTATAAAGTGGTGACTAAGATTCAAACTTTAAGGTTAAAGAGAATTATGAAGCATATTATTAGTCCCTGTCAATATAGTTTTGTTCGTTATATAGAATAAGGGGTTAATGTTATTATTGCACAGTAAGTCATGCATTCCATAAGAAAAAAGAAAGGTATTGTGGGTTAGATGACTATCAAGATTGATCTTGAGAAAGCTTATGATCGCATAAGTTTAAAGTTTATTAGAAAGTTTTTCCAAGAAGTAGGGTTACCTTTGTATTTCATCTCTCTTATGTGACATTATATTTCCTTATATAGATTGAGGATGTTACAAGGTGCTGAGGCATTGGAAGAATTCCTTCCATCTAGAGGTATTGGGTAAGGTGACCCAATATCCTTAGACATGTTTGTTATATGCCTTGAAAGGCTATAAACAATTTCGTATGGTTAATTTGGCAAATGAGTATAAGCTATGACATCCTATCAAAATTGCTATAGGGGCATATAGTTGAGAATAAGTTTTTCTCATTTGGTGTTTGTAGATGATATTCTTCTTTTTAAAAAGGTAGATATTTCACAAGTGGATATCATTAAGTTCTTATTGGATACTCTTTGCTCAAGCTTTGATAGGAAAGTCAATGCTTAGAAGATAAAAATCCATTTTTCCAATAATGTGAGTTGGCACTTTATTATGAATATTTCAACAGGGTATTCATGGGTAGAGTTTGATTGAGTTTTATCAAATTCGTTACTCAACCTTGACCAAAATGGTGTGGGTTAAGTTGGTTGGATTTGTGTAATTTTTTTTATCAAATGATTTGAGCCAACTTGACCAATAGTGAGTTAATTTGGGTTGAGTCAATTAATATAGACAAATAAAAATTATTTTTATAATTTAAAAAAATATTTTTCCCTTTATCATTTTAAATGACACTCTGGTACAACTTTTGAATGATTATATTGCATATGCATTTTGACTTTTTTTTCTTTAAAATAGTTATGTTATAAATACAAATTCACAAGAAACTATGAAGACACTGCATAGTTATAAAAAAAATACACATTTTTATTTGTTCTAAAATGCTAAATGTCTTTGAAGTTTAAATAAATACAAACTATTTTACTAAAAGAAATGTTGATTTCCACACCAAAATGAAGTTATCATGTGATTAACTTAAAATAATTAATGCTAACTAATAAAACAATGCATTAAAACAAATTAAACCAAAACTTAAACAAATAAAAAGAATTTTATGCATAGTTGAGAGGACATAACTAAAGAAATATGCTAGTGACACTTCTTTTTTAACACTTTTTTTGTGATTGATTGAAATTTGTTAAAAATTATTAATTTTAGTGGGTCTCATTTTTCATTTAATGATTGTCTCTCATTATTACTACCAAAATTAATGATCTTTAATAAATATTAGTAAATTACAAATAGAGTGCAAAAAATAGTGTCTAAGAGAATACCACTAATATTTTTTCATAAACAAATCAGGTAGACAAATAAAACAATGTTAATTAATAATACAATAAAAAGGTGTAAGACATATGCAAATAATAAATTAAAAATAAAAATATGTTATATGAATGGATGATGTTGAGTTCATGGGTTTAACACCAAAATCTAAAGAATAATAGATTCGATTGGGTTAGGTTGAATCCGACCCAATCAGTCAAAAAATTCAACCTAGAGTATTTGAGTTTTGTTGAGTTAGTTTGGATTCGTGAATACCTATATTTGTGAACACGACTGTATTTTAGAAGCTTTTAGTTTCCAAAGTACTATATAAACTTAGGAAAGTATCTTGAAGTGTCCCTAATTGACAAGTGGGCATCTCAGTACTTATATCATGTTATCCTTGATAAAGTGAATTAATGATTAAGCAATCAAAATGTCCAGTGCATTTTTCTTTGTTGAATGTTAAAAAATGGTTGAAAAAGACATTTTGTTGTACTATGTGTTAAATTAAATCAAATTTAAAATTAAAATCAATAACTATATTTAAAAGGAATAACAAAATTTAAAAAATAAAGTTTAGTATTTAATATATAAGAGTAGGATAGTAAATGTAACTTAATGAAAATGATAATAATTATTAAAAATATTTTTATTCAAGAATAATTTTCAACAACACTTTCATTCAAGAATGATTTCTAAAAATAGTATTTTTAAAAATAAAATTTTATAATCATATTATAGGAATATTTTTTTTTATATTTCTCTTTATCACAAGATTTACTTTATCTAACATTTCTTAATCATTTTTCTAAAAGTATAAACTATTTGTTTTGTTGTACAAATGACATTATGAATTTTGAGATCCTTTACTTTTTTTGGATTTTTTTTTTCACCGTAATATTGATGTAAAGTATTTATCAATTTTGTTGATGACTAATATTCGTTAAGAAACTTGGTTGATCATCTTTAGTGGAATTTTCTTTCTTAATCACATTTTTTTTCTATCCATGAGACTCGAACATAAGACTTTACTTTAAGAATTCAAGTCAATTGTCACTTGAACCAATATGTTTGTTTATTTGCTCTAAACTAAAACTAATTCTAGCTTTTTAATTATATATATAATATTATATTTCTCTTTGTCACCTTATTTACTTGATTTATCATCTTTTTTAGTTTTACTTTTGGTATACAACAATGACAAGATGAAACTAAGTCATATAACTTGATAGGACTTGCTACCCAATTTACATTAGGTTATTATTATTATTATTATTATCGTATTCACTTTTTATAACTACTAAAAATTTAAATTTTATAATATTTGTGTTTGTAAATGTCTAGCATGTTGACGTGCATAAAAAAGTCAAGTTTTTAAGTTTATTAAAAGATAAAATCATGTCTTATTCAAAGAACTTATTTCAAAATAGATTGTTATCATAAAAGTCGCACTAACCTTGGGAATAAACTTATACCATGTAAATAAATTAGACTCAACTCTCATAAAATACAACCTACTTATTTTTATCATGGTCTTGCATCTTCAATAATAATAATTTTGATTTTTATAATTTGTAGTTTATTTTATGTAGATTTTTCTCCATTAGCCTATTAGACAATTAGCCTATTTACAAATACATCTTACCTATCTAAATTTTTGTTATGAAATAAGTTTTTAATCAAGTAGACTTACAAACTAAGTAAGATGTTTTTCAAAAAAGATAAGTCTTAAGAAAAGATTGTAACATATAATAAGTTAGGTTTGGATCTTAAATTTTTTTAAATAGGTTAAACTTAAAGTTTTTTTATAGTTCAAAAGGAAGTATTTTATTAAAAAATATACAAAAATAATTATTTAAAATTAAAAATAAAGATAAGTTATATTTTAAAATATGATTTGTTATATATGTGTTAATTTCAATTACAAAAGTTGCTTTAGAAAAATACAACACAAGTCATGATTTGAATCATGGCTTTCACAACTTTACAAAAAACAAAAAGTAAATCAAACACAAGTCGTGATTCAAATTACAACTTTATTAAAAAAAATAAAAATATAACTTTTGAAATTTAGTTATATATATATATATATATATATATCAAGTTGTGTTTTGAAACATGACTTCTTAATATAAAATTATGTTTCAAAATACGACTTATTCACATTTTTAATTTTTTTTAAAAACTTACTTATTTTTATAAATTTTTAAAAAATTACCTCCAACCATAAAAAAATCCTTTAAACTTATTTAAGGAAGGTGTATTGAATTGCGATTTTTAAAAATTATTTTGCAATAAAAAGTCTTGTGATTTAAAAAAACTTTGTATGATTGTAATGATTTATAAGACTTTTTAAAAGAATTTTTTGATTAAGATTTTATAGTTTGAATTTTAATAGATTTATAATATATGAATTTATAAGATTTGAAAAAACTTTAAGAATTCATAAGATTTTAAAGGACTACATGAGTTTAAAAAAAATTAAAAAATTACAAGAGTTAATGACAAAATAACATATAAGTTTTGAATAAAGAAAAGTAAAATCAATACAAAATTTGTCAATATTTAATAACTAATTGACTTTAACTTTATGTCTTTTCTATATGACATTTATACTATTTCTCCATGTATTTAAAATTATATTAGCTCTTTCTATATAAACATTTTTTAGTTTCTGTTATTAAGTCCGAACAATGTATTATAATTATGGTCTTTTTAATGAGTAATATTGAAGATTAAAATTCAATTAAAAATTTATCATAATAACATCAAAATAATAATTAACTTGAGACAAAATAAAAAAGATTTATTTACCTTATTATAAAGAAAACATATAAGATTAAAAAAGATATCACCAATTACTCTTTATCAATATTGCTACCTTCAAGAAGAGAACAAAAACAACTAATTACTATTTATCATTATTACTACCTTTAATAAATAAAAACAAAATTATGCATGCTTAGAAAAATAAAAGTCTAGAATGAGATATTAGAAAAACTTTAAAGATTTAAACTTAATTGTGATATTTATACATACAATTAAAGAATCATACAAAATTAATAAAAATTAAATCTATAAATTAATCAATTAAAATCTATATAATTTAAATATCAAAAAAGATTTTTTTAAATTGTAAATAATTTTAATTGAATATCAATGAATTTTATTATTATCAATAAAAAATTCTATTAATATTGATTAAATATAATAATTTTTGTTATTAATTTTTTTTATTAAATACCACAAGATATTTTTTTAAAATCAGACTCTTCTGAATTTTTTCTCTCTTCATTTTCTATCTAATTTTCTAAATGTATAAATTATTCGTTTTGTGGTACAAATGACACTACTCTTACAAATATGTAAATGAATATGATAGTGTGAGGTGACCTTCCAACTATGTTCGATCGAGACCGCTGAACGTGGAAAAAGCTACATAACCTATTCCGTGTTTAAAAAGTCAGTTAAAATAATAATATCATAAAAAATATATATTTTGGAAATACTCCTTCCCTCTTAGTCATTGGTGGCAGACAGTAGACAGACCTAATAAGTTAATCAATAATAAGGATATCAATATCAAATCAAACATAAAATTGCGTTACAGTACCATAAAAAATGAAATGAAATTTAATCTGTTCATACTCTGTTCTGGATCTTGCCATGGCTCTTTCAAATTTTCTTCTGTTCTCAATCAGCATCTGCTTTGTCGCTTCTTTCCGAGATCTTGTTCTTCTCTCTGTTAAGGCCCAATCGCACAATCTCACTCAACCTTCAGTTACGCCAATCGACTACGATCTCTACCATTCCAGGTAACTCCTCTCGCCGTTACTCCCTGATCTACCTTTCCCAGCTTCGAATCGCATGTTTTTAATTCCTTAGTTGAATTTGTAATTCGGCATCTGTTTCTTTCTTTCTTTCTCTTTTTGTCTATTTTCTTTTGTTAGGGTAGATCATGTTTTATTTCACCGTTATATTTAGGTTACGAATTTGTTGAATGAAATTTAAGGACGATTTCTTAATTGATCAAAGCTTTTCTTGCTTATTGCACTTGTCTTATTGTGTGTTTGGTGAGCCATTGCAAAATTAATTTTGAATGAAATTGATTTTACAAAATTGTTTATATTCTAAGTTAATAGTAAAACTTAATATAAATTTTCTGATCCAAAGCAAAAGTTACCTGGAGTTACTTTAACTTTGAGTGTTTGGATTAGCTTTTAATTTTATCAAAATCAATTCCTAAACCACGTTGAAGGCCTAAGCAACAAATAGTTGCTTCGACCTTTTCAAATTTTCACCATGATTTTAGGAATCAGAATTGATTCTAAGTGGTATTCAAACACATTCCTCAGTCGAATCCTCAACACAAAACCAAACTTGTGAACATTTATTTAAAATCACGTTAATTGATATTTCAAAGTGATTTTGGATGATCCAACTATCTAACGTGAATCTAAACATGCACTTTCTCAATTATTATGCTCTCTGCAATGTTTAATATTCTTGTTGTGCTTATGTATTATTGTTTGTTGATGAAGCAATGTTTTTTTGAATCTATTTGGCCAGCTCAGTGGATTTATGGAGTTGTTTATTTGTTTGCTGAACCTTTTTATGGGATTCTGCAGTGGCAATTTGATGGAAAAGATCAGGGCTTTGGTCCATCGTCACCCAGATAAATTCACTGTGGGTCATTTATGGAGTATCTCGATTGCCTATTGTGTGCGTCTCACTGTTCTTGGATGCATAATTCATATCTTTCATGTTTCTTAATAGATGGAGAAATTTAAAGCTGGGAACAAAGGCTATGGTGCCGAGGTTACAGTGGTTACTTTTTGTAAGGAAAAGAAAGAGAATGATGAGAGGTCAAAGCTTCGGATTCTTCTTGTAAGTTTCTTCAATCATTTGTATTAGTGATAAAACTTTCACGTGACAAGGCATTTAATATTGCAAACAATTGTGTTTAAGACTTTGGATTCTTCTTCAAGTGTTGAAAGCCTAAATAAAAGGGGAAAAGATTATGATAATATAATTTTAACTGGGCGTTCTTATAAGAGAAAGTTATAATTTGGCATGTAGTGGATAGTTATCTCAAATTGATTATTCTGGTGTTTTT
The DNA here is from genome assembly GCA_026544285.1 of Pachyrhizus erosus. Lineage (NCBI taxonomy): Eukaryota > Viridiplantae > Streptophyta > Magnoliopsida > Fabales > Fabaceae > Pachyrhizus > Pachyrhizus erosus. The sequence continues at coordinate 25,648 of JAMLFT010001015.1, read as the reverse complement.
GACAGATGATTCCTTGTCTTCCAGAGTTTTGGACAGCATGGAAGGGAGCTGATTACCACAGAACTTGCTTTAAGGATTTTGTCTATCTTAAGTGAAGAAAAATTTCTACCCAGCATGGATCAAGCTTCTTTAAACAGTGCACTTGACAAACTGGTCATAAAGGTAAGTTGAAATTTCTACCATAAGTCATACGATAATTGTGAAATCCATCTGGAACTTGACTCTGATAATCAATACACTAGTAAAGTTTCAGAACAATTTATATTTATTATTAAAACATCTATCCTAGTTGTTGCACACTTTATGCTATGCAGCCATACAGCATTACATTTCATGTTCTGCTAGACATTGTCATTATAATTTTTGGGTATCCATCCATTTACTTTAGACTTAGCAAGTACCTTTTCCAGAGGAAATTGTCAGTGCATGTTATTTTTTCTCTTTACTATTTAATATGCTTGCATGTTTGCATGCTCAACCATTTATTGCTGATCAATTGGTTGAAGTATTTTGACAATATCTTTAGTTGTATCTTGGAGTTAGTTTGTGAGAAAAAATCAGATGAGAATTTAGGTGTAGTGTAATACAAATTAGAGATTTGGTATCTCAATGATGTTGATGGCTAATTATTTATCAGGTGGTTCCAATGGAAAACTTGAATGGCCGCAAACTTGTTGAAGCTGGAGATCTCTGTGAGAGAAGAAATGGTCTTGTATTTCTCCTTTATAATCATCATTATAATAATTGACTAGCTTTGAAAATGCCTGAGTTTGTTTTATGTGACAGGTAGAGGAGTTGATCTCAACCGGAATTGGAGTGTAGATTGGGGCAAAAAGGAGAAGGTTCATTTTGCGTCTTCAATATCTCAGTTTATAATATAAAATTTTGTTAATTAATGGTGCTTTTCCTGTGTCCATTATCGACTTGCACTTTGTAGATAGGTTGTGATAACAATAGTGTATAGTGTCGCACTCAAAAAGGCTCTTCTTGGTGGTCCGCCTGTCAATCTTTGCACTGATCTCTTTCTTTTCCAGAAATATATTAAATGCTTAATATTTTTGAAGAATCTCTTTTTCATTTTTATTATTCACAAATCAATAGGATTATGATCCATATGAGGAGAATCCTGGAATTGCTCCATTTAGCGAGCCTGAAAGTCAAATTATGCGGAAACTTGCCATATCTTTTGAACCACATCTATGGGTCAATGTGCACTCTGGAATGGAGGTAAGTTTAGTTCCTTTTTCACCTGTTTCCAAACTCAAAATGATTGATTGTTCCCTTAGATTTCTTATCCATATCTGCGCTTTAATTCAGAATTTGCAAATTATATAACCCAAGCAGGAATTAGAATTAGTAATTGAATTGTTGACCACAATTCATACATGCTCTGATAAATTCTGTAAGTATTATTCGTCAATTTCTTTACAATCTTTCGTAAATATCCCTTTATTTCATGCTCAAATATATAAATATACGACCCTATTCTTATTTTTGTGTTTGGAAAACTGACGTGGCTTACATACCAGTGTGCTTTCCGCCACTAAACTGGTATCATTTGGGATTTTGACAACTTAATTTACAATTGCATGATTGCATCTTTCTAAAGCGTGATTTTTTCTTAAGAAATAACCAGTTTGGGCTAACACGACAAAATAGCTTTATAGGTACACAAAGCGAGTCTCTGGATCAAAAAATGACAACTGAAATCCCTTTGACTTAATTTTGGTTGACATTCTTTTAATCTCACTCCTAATACAAGCTTCATATTTGATCCTATATCTAGACAACCATGTGCATCAGTACTCTTGTACTATTCCTCTTTAACAAACTATTTTCTTAAAATCCTAATTCTCAATTTTTGAAGCATAAAGTTTCAATCATTTTTTTACTACACCAAGATTTTTCATATTTTTATGCAACTGAAAGTTGTGGTAGAAATTCTTGATGACATCTTTTGCAAAACAGAGGAAGTGTCAGTGCCAATATTACGAATGGGCATACTATTATAGACAGTCAATTACTTGACTGCTTTTTTCTGCTCTTACCAATGGCGGATCCGTATTTAGCAATGTGGGGGTACATGCCGCCACTCAGTTCCTAAATTCTTTAATACTTACATAGTGTGAGGTTGTCATTTAAGCTTCATTGTCTTTAAAACATTGCCTCCATCATGTTAATGTTTACTGCATTATTTTTTCTCATAAGAGATGATGTCTTGTTCCTACTACCCAAATTTCTGGACCAGTCACCGGCTCTTATTGTAGTATTTACTACCTTTGTTTTGGTTGGTATTGTTGCTTCTTTTACATTATTTGACTGTACATTTACTTTTATAGGCAAATGTGTAAACTACATTATTTCTAATTTGGTATACATGCCAAGGAACCGTTCATATATCACTTCATATGACAATTTTCACTGTCGTTTTTTCTCCCCTCCCCCCTCACCTCTATGCAGGCTCTTTTTATGCCTTACGATCATAAAAATACAACACCAGATGGATTGCCACTACAACGGATGAAATCATTGCTTGAAGAAGTAAACCATCTTCATTGCCAAGAGCGCTGCATGATTGGGTCTGGAGGCGGTTCTGTAGGGTCAGTCAATTTTTATTTGAATCTGATGTGGATCGATGCAAGTATTTATTTCACCAGATTGATTTTCTTCTGCTGTCTATCCCTGGCTCACAAGTGCTGTCCATTTAGTGGACTTCATGACCAGAGGAGAAAAATTGACCATTGCAGTTTTCTGGGTCAGTTTTTTAGTTTTGTTTTGAATGCATCATAACATACATGGACAAAACCAAAGTGTACGTAAGATGGAGAGATACCCTTGATCAGAACTCTGTCAACCTATAATGACCTTAACTTGTTGATTTGCAAACTGTGCTAAATGACACTTGCTGTCTGCAATTGACCTTTTAAGGTCTCAAATATTTACCACTTTTTGATCATTTGAACTTGTATGTGGGTTACTTAGCACCAGTTTTTTCCGGTGCCTAAGTTTAAGAATGAAAACTGTAAATTTTGAAACTACAAAATACACTATCTGTATAGTGCCACAAATTCTGAACTCGCTTATCCAGGTATTTCGCACACGGGACAGCAACTGATTTCATGTACGACATTGTGAGGGTACCCATGGCTTTCACCTTTGAGGTTTGTCTGCTGAACTTCTTCCCTTTTATTTCTGCTGGACTTTTCACCTTTGAGATTAAGTGGTGTCCTTACGTCTTTTTGTATTGACTGGCAGATATATGGAGATGGAACAGCCTCATCAAGAGATTGCTTCAAAATGTTCAATCCCACCGACCTTGCTACCTACAATGTATGTTACTTTGACTCAGCACAATGATCACTCCATTCCTTCCAAATGTTTCCTATTCCTTTACTCTTATAATTTTTTTAAATAAATAAATATTTTTAACTTACTATTAAGGGGAGAGAATAACCCTTGGCGCAATAATAAGGTTGTTGCCTTATGACCTAAAGGTCGCAAGTTTACATTCTGGAAATCTCTACTTGCGGAGACAAGGTTATGTATCTTTTACCCTCCCACATCTCACTTAGGTGGGAGACAATAAGATGAGGGGGGAGGGCATGTTGAAAAAGTGGGTCAGCCATGAGTCTAATATTTTATATTGTCATTTTCAGAGAGTTCTCAGTGACTGGTCTGCAACATTATTTACAATTTTCAAATTGGTGCCGCACAAGCTTGGTGAGATTCATTCAAAAGCGTCTATTTTGAAGCTGGATAAGTTGGTATCGATAGATGAATATCTAGATGGCTATTTGATGGAAAGAAGAAATAGATACGGAAAGAAGATGGAGGTGCTTGAGCTTGGAATGCAAGAAATAAGAACATATTTTAGACTCTTTTTATTATCTTCAGTGTTATTAATGTTCATGTTCTGTTCTAGAATTTCAAAAAGCAAGTGTAGTAGACCAATTGTTTCTGCTATACCCCTCTAAAATTATGTCGTAGGTTAAATTGTATATCCAATTTTGAGAAAAAAAATTGTAATTGTTGTCTGTATTACTATGTAACACGAGCCTTTTCTTTGAGGCTGTATAATCTAATTCTTTATTGTGCCCAACTGAAGGACTGGTTGGTTGTGTAAACGAATGTATAAAGGTGTGTATGCTATACCTGAACGGGAATCCTTCTCTCAAAACGTGGTTTAACGGGGTGAGACACAAGTAATGCAATTACATGATTACAAGGTCTTTGTCTTCAATTAATATGTAAAATAGATAGTTGTTTATACATCAAATTTCTGGTGAAAAAATGGCACGACTAAACGTGTGTTGGCTTGCAGTTAGAAACCTCCAAACGTATATTCAACAGAAAATTTACAAATTCTTGCTTTTCATTTTTATGTTTTGGAAGGTAGGAATTCCCCAAAACGGGTCTCCAAACACACTTAAGTCCTCTATGTAACTATCGGGAAGCAAAACAACAGTGAGAATGTAAATGAAGTGCATGGAATATGCATATCAACATATGAAATTTTACTTACATTAACGTATGGTACATAAATCCCAAAGATTGATATACACGGTACAGCAATACAGGAAGCCATTAATTTCTATGTGTTCCATGTCGTCATTTCGGCAACTTCATTTCTCATTCAGGCACTGTTGGAGCGTACATATCCAGCATGACATACTGTCCAGAAGCACCTGCTGTGAAGGGGTTATGCTAGTCTACAACAGGAATCGTGATTTTATTGTTACATTAACCTGAAAGATCAAAAAGATTATCATAACTTGAGCTTTCCAAATAAACACAGTAAAACAAACATGACACTCTAAAATTGTTACATGAATCAACAAACAACCACCACTCACTACTACATCAGCAAAAATATTAATATATATTATGAATGAGAAAATCAGTTTAAATTTCATATTTTGAAGCACAAACCAACAAATGCATCTTCTTCACATTTAAGTCAAAGTAATAAAGGAGCCAATTTCAGACCAATTTTACATATAGTGCCGACCAATTTCATGGCTTGGCACCAAATTCGTAATGCAGTTACCAAGAAAATATTCATTTTAAAATCAAAACTAAAGCATGGTGACATGCAATCTTAAGCATAAGCTGCAAGTTAGCTAGCACTAACCTTCAGAATTATAACCAAGTCTGTTTTGTCTTTATGAAAGAATGTGCTCGATAATTTAGCTATGATTTCAATGTCTGCTTCATGTATCTAAGAGCAGACCGCAGCATTGCTCTAGCTTTTCTATCAGGAGTGCACCCAGACGTGACCATTTCTTCATACACGGCTGGAACCTGAAACCCAAAATGCAACATAGTTTGTGCCATGAAGTTGATTGACCATAAGCAAGTCACAAATAAACAGGCTACACAATTCTTGCGAAAGTTGTTATCATTTTTCTTCCATGAAAAATCACAGTATCATCCATGATAGGGATAATGTGGAGCATGATGGTACTTTACTTCTCAAAAACATGGCAAAAAAACTAGAGCCAAGTCAATTTATATGTTGAAGCTATGTTATTTTCACTGATTTGTTTACTGTGAATCATTATAGCATAGGGACTGCAAACCAATACAGAAGAGAACAATGGAAAAAGGTCACACTTGGAATCTAAGAATGTACTATGGGCAAAAAAAATAAAATCCATGATAATTTCCTTTGATGAAGTGCAAGACTGAAGGATAATGAAAACATAGACTGTGACAACTGACGATGTTAATTTTTTGTACCTTTTGGAACTTTTCAACACGAATCAAGGCTTTCATAAGTGTGGTATAAGTAACCACATCAGGTTCAATGTTCTGCAGTTAATATGAACAAATACATTAGTACTTGACCAAACACAACTCAAATACCATATAAAAGGGTATAAAAGAAGAAAAAGAAAGAACATGTGAAAAAAGCATACGTTTTCTTTCATGTACTGCAGCACAGCAAAGGCTTCTGCGTCCCTTCTGTCTTCACCAAATGCGTTAATTAATGAATTGAGAGCTAAGAGACTGGGTGTCAGACCCTCAGTTGTCATCAACCTGAATGCGTTTACTGCTTGTTCAGACAAACCCTGTAAAAATTATGCCAAATATTACGAAATTCATTACTTAACCAATCCACTCATCGAATACAAATTAAAGATGAAGTTCTGGACAAACATATGGTGCATTTTCAGCCTATTATCCTTTCCCACAGCTATTGCTTTATGTTTTTCAATGGAAGAAGGATAAAGAATCAGTGGATTTCCTAACAGAAATTACAATTGATGTCTGTCAGCACCACAATGTAACATCAGGTCTTCAAGAAAAAAAAAAAAGACTACTCAATAGTGCTTGATCCCAAATTTCCAATGCAAAGTAAGCATGCACAAAGGAAATTTTTGAGGTTTCATGGTTTCAATTAAGTGATTTGATACAATACAAAATAGGATAAGATGAATGAAGTTTTAGCCTTCGCTAATAGAAAAGGTAGGCAAATGAAAGAATAATAGTCATGCCAAAGCTAGTAAGGTGCAGACAGTTAAACTTACATCGGTTCATAAACAACACAATCGGCATACTGGCACATACCGGCCAGCAATGATTAGATTAGCAAGCATTGAAGTACTTGTAACGACTGTTATTAATAGACTTGCCAGAATAACATACATACCCTTTGCGCATAGGCATTGATTAGAGCATTATACATGGTTGAAGTGGGCTTGAACCCCGTAGATTTCAAGACCTCCAAGCACTCGATTGCATCGCTAAATCTCCCTGACTTTCCATAGACATCAACCATAGTTGTGTAAGTAATTGAATTAGGCAGCAACCCCTGACTCTGCATCTTGCTCAACAACTCACTCACTTGCTCCCACCTCTGCTGTTCCCCCATAGAGTTAATCATAATGTTATAAGTAGTAATGCAAGGCGAGTATCCTCTCTGCTGCATTTCACTGAACAACTCCTCAGCCATATCGTGGTGGCCGGACTTACAATGACAATCGATCAGCGTGTTCCAAGTAACTGTATCCGGCCGAATCCCCTCCGACAACATCCTCTCAAACGTTGCCATTGCATGATCCAGACAATTGTACTTCCCAAACGTATCAATCATCACATTGTAAAAATGCCTATCAGGTTGCACCCCACTGCTCTTCATATCCTTCAGAACCTGAAAAGACTTCTGCCACTCCCCTTTGTCGCGATAACTCGCCAAAATTCTACTATAAACATAAGAATTAGGTTGCACATTACTAGCTTCCATCTCTTTCAACACAATCCTGGCACTCTCCCACCTCCCCGCGTGCGCATATGCGTCGATCAACAAACTATAAGTTTGTTCATCAGGCATAACCCCAGCTTTCTCCATTTCAGAGACCACAAACTCTGCGTCCTTAAGCGAACCCGTTTTCACGTAACCTTTGAGCAACGCATTATAAGCTCTAGTTCTCGGTTCCAACCCGTTCTCTCTGATTTCCTCAAACAACGCTTCAGCCTCTTGTGTCCTTCCCGAATTCCCAAGCGCTAAGATGACAGCGACAAGCGTTGAGGGCTTAGGGTTCAATCCGTTGCTCTGAGCCATGGCGAGAAAACGCATGGCGCGTGTTGGATCACCGGCTCTCGAGAACCCTAAAATGATGTCGTTCATGAGGTGGCCATCGATTTCAATTTTATCGCATTCGATTTCGGTGTAGAGTTTCTGCAGAATGGGAGAGTCTATTTTATTGGAGCGCGTGAGGTACTGAATGATGGAGCTGTAGTTGACGAAATCGGGTTGGTAACCGTCGCGGCGCATTTTGGACATTAAGTTGAGGGCTTTCTCGACGTCGCCGTTGCGGGCGCAGGCGCCGATGAGTGCGTTGTAGGTAAGGGGAGTGAGGACTTGTCGCTGGGAGAGTAAGAAGGCTTCGTAGAGTTTTTCGGAGCGGCCGAGGGCGTTGATGAGGATGGAGTAGAGGAGCTCGTAGGAGAAGCAGAGGTTGTGATTCTGGAGCCATGAAACGACGGCGTACGCGAGGGCGATGGAGGAGGAAGAGGTGCAGAGGGACTTGAGGAGCGCGTGCCAGAGTGGGGCCGGGACGGCGCGGTATGACTCGGCGAGTTGGAACTCGGTTGAGTCAAGGGAAGTGGGAGCAGCCGAATCGGGTACCGTGTTGGAATTGGTGGATGGGTTGGAGGAGAGGAAACTGAGGAGGGGGGTGAAGTCGTAGCGGCGGTTGTGGAGGGAGAGGATGTCGTCGGGGCCCTCTTCCAGGATAATTGGTTTGGCGGAGGAGATAGTTATGGGGTTTGCGGTGGATTGCGGTGGTGGGAGGACATGGTTGTGGTGGCGGGGGAGGTGAGTGACGTGGATGGTAGGGAATGGAATTGTTAGTTGTGGTGGTAAAACGAACATGTTATCATGAAGAGCAGTGGAGTAGGGAGACAGAGCCGTTGCTCCCCATGCTTGTTTAATTTTATCACCTAGCCCAAGTTGCAAGTCGGATATTTTTTTGACGTCAAAGATTGGCTAGCCCTGGCAGGCAAGACTAAGAAAATTTAATTAATTATAAATAAATTACTATTCCTTTTGTTAATTTTTATAATGATTGTTAATCAATTTTAAAATCCTATCCTATCCTATCCTATCCTATGATGATTAAGATTTTTCTAAAATAAAAACAATAGTTTTAACTTTAATAGGCTTGGTCCGAACCGAACCGGGTTTATATACGTAATTTAATGTCGCTTAAGTTTCTGTTGTTTGCTAAACCCTGTGCGGCTTCTTTGGTCAAGAAATAGGGTTTTGCTTGCAACTGAGATCAAAAAGTGGGCGAAGCGGTGAAAGCTCCCGGTGCGTGCGACCACAATGGGAGGGTCGCGAGTTCAGGTCAACAAGGCTCACAAGTCCCGCTTCTCTTCAAAATCTTCTCGCAATCTTCATAAAACCTCTGTCAAGGGTTAGTACTTTATATCCATGCCGTCAATTTCTTTTTTCTTTTCCTTTTTGCCATTTGCTTATTGTTTGGATTTTCATTGCGTTGTTTAGACAGAATAGCAATCGTAAAAACAGAGCGCAATGTCGGCAAAGGAGCCCGTGCAGCTCGAATTCAGAGAAATAAAATGGTATTTGCCCCTGTTTCGATGTTCCTGTTGTCTCCCTTGTGCGTTGTATTTTCTTTTTCAGAGTCGCTGATTAGAAATTTTTTACAGATACGTGATCAGAAAAGGGCTGCGGTTTTGAAAGAAAAAAGAGAACTCAGTGGGTCGAGAAGTCCTCCTCGAGTGATAGTGAGTGAATCATGGCTCTTTGTTGAACTGAATGGGCAATTTGTTTTTTGGATAATCATTTTATTTATCTTTTCTTCCTCGCAGGTTCTCTTTGCCCTCTGTGCTTCTCTGGATTTAGAATCACTTGCTGATGATCTCTTGTCATTATTATCTAAAGATACTTGCGTGGTGCTATCAGGAACCGTTGCCTCTTCTGAATATAGGACAAGAATAACGGTATAGCGGAATGCTTCCTTATTCTTCTGGATATAGGACAAGAGTTAATAAATTTGTTAAGATATGTTTATACAGAGTAACTATAGGTTTACACTGGTGTAACACATAACACTCTTGCACTATTCAATAACTTTATGGAGAATGCAATTTTTATTAATTTAACTTCAACTGTTGAATCACCACCATCCGTTATCTTGATTGCCGTGTCAAATGTTACAAAAATTGAAATAGGAGAAGATTATAATCAGATTGTCCTTATTTTTATATAATTCAACGGTTCTTATATGAGAGTGCAATGTTTCTTTGGTATGTGCCATTGTAAGCAATGGCTAATGAATTTTAAATGAAAATCTATGTACATACAGCATGGATTGAGTTAACAGTTAAAAAGGGAAAAATTCACATTTAACATTTAATATTTTTTTTTATGATATGGAATTATGAAGATCAGAATTTATTCATTCTCGTATGTTAGATTACATGCCTGCACCGGGTTAATTGAAAAATAAGCACAAAAATTATAATTTATGCATTCATTGAATATATAGTTAACTATGCTTTTTGTATAAAGCCACTGCCCCAAGTCTTATTATTGAAGACAGTATTTTATAATATTGATCACATGTTCTACACTTCAGGTACTAAAAGCACCCCATGGTGATTTACTATCATGCATGGAAATGGCTAAGGTATTACTGTTTATATTTGCTTTGTTTCATGTGTTTAAGTTTAAAGGTGCTGAAATTTGGCTCTTGACCATTGGACACTTTATGCTGTAGGTTGCTGATCTAATGGTTTTTGTGGCCTCAGCAAGGTCCTCATGTGAAGAAACTGATTCCTACTACATTGACTCATTTGGAAATCAATGCCTTTCTGTATTTAGATCTCTTGGCTTTCCAAGCACTGCTGTGTTTATTCGTGTATGTTATGATGGATTGTACTTTTTTGAACTTATGAACTAATTCACATGAGCTTAGTATCATTTCACAAAGAAATTGAGTTTTACTATGTGGAATTTTCATTTTATGCATTCAGGATCTACCTCCTGAGCTTAAACAAAGAAATGAACTAAAGAAGATGTGCACATCTAGTCTTGCCTCGGAATTTCCTGAGGATTGTAAATTTTATCCAGCTGATACAAAGGATGAGCTACACAAGGTAATTATTTCACCAATTGTTGGCTAAAAATTCTGATTCTACCTGCTGAACTTAACATCAAATGTGCACCCAGTTTGATGATCTAAGCCTACTACTTCTCCCCATTTTACAAATGCAGTTCTTGTGGCTCTTTAAAGAGCAAAGGCTTAAAGTTCCTCATTGGAGAACTCAACGATCATACCTCTTGGCTCAAAAGGTTTGAATTTATGCTGATTGAACTTCTGTGTTTGTTTTAAGGTTTTGTTGAATTATTCTTGGGAACTTTGAACTTGGAAATATAACATTCCCATGTTTGGTACATGATTTTAAGAAAAAATCCTTGGCATATTATTCCCAATATGATGGGTGGGTGAGTTAGTTTCTGATAAGAACCTGAAAAACTACACCACAAAAGGTGTAGCTGTTGTAGTTGGAGAGCCTAAAGCTTTAAAACCCAACCCTGGAAACCCAGACTTCCAATGTGGGACTCAAGTCTCATACCTTGCAATTGGATCCTAACATCCCAGCATCCACGCAGCCTGGCTGTGCACTAGCCTTTTTGACTAGTCTCAGGCAAACACTACAATTGAGAGACATGGTGGAAGGCTTGGATACTAATTGATGAGAACCTTGGGAGAACCACACCACAAAAGCTAGTTGTTGTAGTTGGAGAGCCCAAGACCTTAAAACATTATACTTCCAATGTAGGACTTAGGTATATTAAATTTTTAATTTACTTGCAGTTGGATCCAAACAGTTTCCCATGGAAATGGAATTTATTGTGAAACGTATCCAACCATTGTCTTGTCTTTCATCTATCACTTCCTTCTTCTTCTATCACATTTTCTCAGATCTTTTGAGCTTCAAACAAAACAAATTTTGTAAAACATTTCCAAAGATATTAAATATTAACCAAACATATTTTTTGAATTTAGCTGCCTACCTGGGAATTACATTCTTGATCAATTTTCCTCTATGTTCTGAAAATTGGATTGGCCATTGAACTAGTGAGGGTATTGGTATAGAGTTCAACGGTCCAGTTGTGGTTGAACCAGTATTTAACTTTAACAATGTTGTTCCAAAACTCTACATTTTTCAGATCCCTTCTCTCCTTCTCAAAAGTCACTCAAATCAACAAAATAATCTCCTCCTAAAATTCTAAATGAAAATAGAAAGCAATACACTAGAAACAACAAATAAAGGTTTGATAAAAATCAAAGCAATTATTCCAGCACATGCAAACAAGCACAGAAAAGTGATAAGGAATTTTAACAAAAAATTTGGAAGAGGCTTACAAGGTAGAGCTTATTGGAAGGATTGAACTCATGGCAATGTTGTTAAAGGAGGAGCTTGAAATAACGTTTAGCAATGGAATTGGACATGGTAGCTTGAAGATGACGGTAGTGGGCAATTGAATGGTGTAAGGGAAGCTTATGGCCACATCACGTGTGTGTGATTTACCTTCAGCATGTGCTCACTGAATGAAATTAAGGCCCCACATTGGGTAGGTAGGTTATTGAGTGTTCGGAAACTGCTGTTGTTATAAATAGGACTAAGAATAAATTTGACAGTTAAGCTTTACAGAACTGGTTTAATCCAGTCAACCACTGGTGTTATTGGTTTTTACTGGGTTAAGACCAATGGTTTTTCCGGAACAGATGCCAAACTAGTTGCTGGATGATTGATTGAACCAACTTGTCTGGTCCAGTTTTAATAACTATGTTCCTTGAAATATCATTCCCAAAATGTTATATTTGTCCAATGCAAATACCTACCTAGATTAACAGTCTAGTTAAATCTTGTTTGCAATCTTGTGGCATTAAGCAAGCCTTAAGATTGTATTTTAAGAGAAAAACTTCACAAGAAATTCAGTCATTTAAACTTTTTTCCTAGAGCCCTTCTGTAATTTGATCTAGATGTTGTTTGATGCTATCAATTTACATACAGTTTTTTGTTATTATTGACACTACCATGCTTTCCATCCCCCCTAAATTATAGGTTGATGCAGTATATGATGGAAACTCTGAAAAATGCAGCCTGTTTCTCACTGGTTACCTTCGCTCTCGTAGCCTCTCAGTCAATCAACTGGTAATTGTCAATGTCATGGATTTACTATTGTAGTTGCATTGATTTATTAGTTGTCTCACAATTTTTTACCAGGTTCATGTTTCAGGTGCAGGAGACTTCCAATTGTCTAGAATTGAAATTCTTAAAGATCCTTGTCCATTGAATTCAAGGAAAAATCAAGACCTAATGGATGCAGATGAAATAATGCATGATATGGAGGTATATACTTTTACAAAACCAGAGCTGCCATTGAATTGATAAAGGAATAAGCTTAAGGCTTTGCAAACATAACAAAATCTTAAAAACTATAAATGCATATGCTAAGTATGTAGATTTAGAGGTCAAAATTTTGTCTATATTTATTTAAACATGATTCACAATAGAACATTATAGCATTGTGTGATCCATCTTGTAGCTAAGTACCAAGTATATAGTTAAAGTGCATGTTGGTTGGTTCATCTTATTTTGGAGAAATAAATGCATATTTTTGTCAGCCTCCTAACAGAGCTTTTGAAAAATAAGCTATTATTTTACCATATGGTAAGATAAGCGAAACATGCTAAATCATTTAAATTAATGTTGAACTATAATAATATTACTTATTGACTATTTCTCTAATATATGACAGTCCCACATATAATAAATAACTAAAAGGGATTATGTAAATTTATTTACGTTTCATTGATATTCAGTATTCAAAGGACTGCTTTGGTCGATTTTAAAATAAGCACACCCCTCCCCTTTTGAATTGACTTGCTGAAATTGTAATACCTGCTGTTTAGTAGGCAATTGGACATTGGTCTTTCAATCTATTTAACTTTTTAATCTCATTCTTTCTTCAACCATTTATTTATATTTATGCATTTACCTTTTTCCCTGCTTTTCCTCCTCTTTAATATTTTAGGTCATTGGTTCTCTGGTACCTGATCCTCAAAACCAGGAAGCTTTAGTTGTTGAGAATATACCCGATCCTCTTGCTGGAGAGCAGGTAGATAATGAAATCTCATCACTTTTCTTACTCATTTGTTTCTTGGGCTTCTTTATCCTTCAGTCTTTCCTTAACACCCTTTTAATTAAATGTTAGTTTTTAATTTTATCTTTTTTAGTACTACAGCAAAAGGACCAACCAAGAATAAATTTCTAAGGATCAGCCAAAATAACCCATTAGTTACTGCCTATTAGTTGTTTTCACCATTTGTTAGCCAAGACCCCCTCTTCCCAAGTTTGTTCAAATAATTGGGTGCATTATTTGAATATCCCATGTTAATTTATTCCTTCATTTAATGATTCCTTATTACTAGACATGGCCAACGGAGGCAGAAATTGCCAAGGCTGATGAAGATCAAAAGAAAAAGAAGATAAAAAAGAGGAGTCTTCCTCGTGGCACTTCAGAATATCAGGTCTGAACATTTATTCATTTATTTCTGAATGCTTGTGTTTATCTTTTTATATTTAACAACTTATATATATTTTTGGGGCTTACCAAATATCCAGTTCCAGTATAGAAATAATAGATATCTAGCTTTTATTTTGATTTTCAGGCTGCTTGGATTGTTGATGATTCTGATGAGGAGTCGGATTGTGATGATGAAAATGATGATGGTATGGTGTTGGATGAAGGGGAAGATGGATTTCCTGGTCAACAAGAGGAAAATAAGTATTCAGAATTTGATGGTGATGAGGCTTCTCTTAGATTTGGAGATTCTGAGGAAGAAACTGACAATGATTCAGTGATGATGGTGAGCTCCTATAAACACACATTAGTTAAATGTTTGTCATTGGACCTCTTTGGCTTCATTGGACAGTCTCTGATTGTCCCCTCCCCCAATTTTATTACTTTAAGTATTAGACACTGTATCTGTTTCAATTAATCTTGCATGTTGTTAGAAGTGTCTCCTAAAATTAATGAATAATAATATGCTTTTCACACAAACAAAAATAAAAACCGTTATATCATATACTGATTAGTTGCAAGTCACCTGTTAGATTGATCCAAAGTATTCTCTATAAAAATGTTTTTCAATAGAACTGCCAGTGAAAAACTCTAGTTAGCAATGTTGAATTAATATTTCATTTTATAAGCTTGTGCATCATACAAATTTTCAACAGTGTATACTGAGAATTTCATTCAATCAGCCGTTATTCATTGGTTCAAGATTAATTTTGATTTCCATGATGTCAATGGATTCTACTCTATATCATCAATGCATGATTACTTTCTGTTGTATTGCAGGAAGTAGATAACTTGACCAGAGAAAAGATTGAAGATGAACTGAAAGAACTTAAAGAAGCACATGCTGCAGATGAGGGTTGATTTCTTTCAGTTTCTATTCTTATTAGTATTTGTTGATCACATTTGTCTCTTGTAAAAAAAGGCATGAATGTTTGGTCTGCATGTATCTGAAGTTTGTCTAAATTAGTTTTTATTTGATTTCTATTTTCTTGTTCCTATCTGTCGTATTTCAATGGCTAATTTGCCAGAGATCAAAAAGAATATGGATGATTTGCAGTTGCATTGCTGATACAATTATGCTATTTCCAATTTACTGCTCGTCATTTGTTTGTTTTCTTGTTGCAGAGTTTCCGGATGAAGTGGATACACCATTGGATGTTCCTGCTAGGAAGCGATTTGCAAAATACAGGGGACTCAAGTCCTTTAGGACTTCTTCATGGGATCCTAAAGTATGTATCTTTTGGAGATTCTTTATAGTAAGTCATTGTATCTTAAACCCCCAAAACAAAAGTCTGACATTTCTAAATATCAGGAATCTCTACCTCAAGATTATGCCAGAATTTTTGAATTTGATAGTTTTAAAAGAACACAAAAACATGTTCTTGCTAAAGCTTTAGAACTGGATCAAGAAAACTGGGAGGACTGTATTCCAGTTGGCTCGTATGCTAGGTTGCATATCATGGGAGTGCCCAGTGCTGTTGCTTCAAAGTTATCTGTGCTTGCAAAGACAATCCCGGTTACAGCTTGTGGCCTGTTGAAACATGAGTCCAAAGTATCTGTCCTTCAATTCAGGTGATTTTGTGCTTTATTATTTTACTATTTTCGTTCTGTGCCTAGTTACCTGCTTATTATTATAAGTTGTGGACCATTTTGAACATTCAAAAGATGTATCATTAACTGAAGTCACGTGTGCTGTGTAGTGTGAAGAAGCATGAAACATATGACGCACCCATCAAATCCAAGGAAGAGTTAATTTTTCATGTTGGGTTTCGGCAATTTGTTGGAAGGTTTGGTATTCAATTTGAAAGACTTTTTGGCATATAATAGATCTCTTCAGGGAAAAATATTTTGGTAATTGCAATTTTTTTGCAGGCCAATTTTCTCTAGTGAGTTCATAAATACAGACAAGAACAAGATGGAGAGGTTTCTCCATGCTGGGCGTTTTTCAGTTGCTTCAATCTATGCACCTATTTCTTTTCCTCCACTTCCTTCGATAATCCTAAAGAGAGCTGGAGAGGATGCTGCACCTGTAGTGGCTGCTGTTGGCTCACTGAAAACTGTTGATCCAGATAGGATAATCCTTAAGCGAATTATTTTGACTGGGTATGTTAATTGATTAGACCCATCTTTTGGTAATCTTGCATATTACTCCATTGATTTTATGGTCTTTTTTATTGACATCTTTCGTATACCATTTCTTGGAAGAAATTTCAGCGTTTTATGATCATTTATGGGAATTGATGATTGGACTTATGTTTTACTTATTTTAAGATTTTAAAATTGTGTTGCAGTTATCCTCAAAGAGTATCGAAACGGAAAGCTTCTGTGAGACACATGTTTTATAATCCAGAGGATGTTAAATGGTTTAAGGTGAAAATCTGTTACCGAGTCTGGATTCTTTAAATTATACTTGGATGGGAGTGAAGTTTTAATGTGGGTGGTGATTGCAGCCTGTCGAGCTTTATACCAAACGTGGTCTTCGTGGGCGAATTAAAGAACCTGTTGGTACACATGGTATGTTGGTTATGTTAGAAACCTTTACCATCGATTTTACTATTAACATTCTGACAGCTAGTTATTTTAGGGAGAAACAGATTGTATGTTGCTCGGTCAAATATGTACATGTGCATCCATGACTCTTTTTGTGACCCATTGTTTTGAGGTGGGGGTTGGGGATTGATGAAAGATATTTAAATTTGACGAAACTAATGATAACGAATGAATTATTATTGTGGGACAAGGTATATTATAGCTTTTCTGGTTGGTCAATAGTATATTTTCATTTCATATTTCTGCTTGTTTTGCCCATGAGTATTCAAATATATGTGGGGTATATGATATTTGATCATATTCTATATCTATTTTTGCTTAGGAACAATGAAGTGCCTTCTCAACGGGGTTCTTGAACAGCGGGATACTGTATGTATGAATTTATATAAACGTGCATACCCGAAGTGGCCAATCCATCATTTTCCTCTATCGGAATAATGATGGAATGGCCGTTGAGTTCTGTTTCGGTCAAGGAATACAGAAATGTATATTGATTGGGAATGAAGCTCTGGTTCAGATTGACTTCCTCGTATGGAGGATGCAGTTTTGTGACAATTTATTTTCCTTTTTCTACACCGCCGTTTCCCCTTGCCCATGTGCACTTGTGAGAGATCAGACGGTTTTTTTTTTTTTTTTTTTTTGTATTTGCATACAAAATACTGAGATGTAATAGTTATTCACATGTCGGTTAATGGGTTGCTTGCGTAAAATTTATTTTGTTAGATTAGTAATGAATGTTTCCTTTCATTCGTGGGCCAACTTCATTTCTTTCTAAGTTGGTTTTTTATCGAAGTACTTATTGCTGTTGCTGGCTAAATCTTTTAACCAATGGTTATCAATCACCACCTCCAGCCTGTTCAACGAAATTGCCAGAAAATAAGTTATTTATGACCAGAATATCTTACTAAGAAATACACTTATCCTTCAGGTGAGAGGAAAGAAAATAAGGAAAAAAAATAAAAATTCATATTTACCTTTCTGTTTTTTATTTTTTCTTTATTTTCTTTCTCTTCAACTAATAGAGTTGGTTATCTATTCCACCAAACTACTTAGAATAAAAATCTCATTTCTTTATATTGCTCTAGATTCTTGGTTTTCAGTACTAAATGGGTTCTAATAAAGGTGAAGTTGTAATTTCTAATATTCTACTAATATGCTGTTTTGTGAAAACAGGCAAATTGGTTAACAAGGACTTGTCTATTTTTATCGTTGCCGTATTGGTACTGTATTTATATAATTTTGATACTGTTCACTTGTGGCAACAATGTTCAATGTATGAGATGCAAGAATGTCAATTTAGAGTAAGCAAAGATTGCTAATTGATCACGAAATTGTAGAGATCTCTTACACTAAAGAAATATTAATTGAATACAAAATTTTATCTAATTGTATTTTGACTCGAGTGTAAATCAAATCAAATTATAGAGATGAAATAATATTAATTAAATAAAAAATATCTTATGCTATCTTTTTCAAGAAAAAGAAAATATGAAGAAGAAAATGTACAGATAAATTTATTTGACTTTGACTGAGTTTTTACTGTATTGTTTTTTTAATTTTATGGTTTTTAATTTGTGGATGTTATTTTAAAAGATTAAATACCAATTTGATCTCTCTAAAATAAGATTTTTTTTATCTGTTAATTTTTTATTTATCATTTAAATATTTTTAGTCTACTATCAAATATTATTTTAATTTTATGTTATTCTCAGGTTGACGGTTACATCATTAATAAATATAACAGAAAAATCATGTATTTTTTTTATTAAATTATTTATTAACTAAATTAAAATTATTAATTCTTTTTAATAAATAGAGATTTAAAAATGCAGTTTTTTATTGAAAAAATTATATATAATTAACTTATCAAACTTTTAAAAAAAATGATAAAAACAAAAAATAAATAATTTTTAAAAAATAAAAATAAAAATAAAAAATATTAAGAATCAAAATCAAGACTCTAATTTTTAGGTATCAAATTGATATGTAAGTCTATTTTAAATATTTTGAATTATATTGAAAATATTAAAAAATAATCATAAACATAGAATTTACTCAATAAAATATGATTAATTTATTTTAAATACTATTATCTAAATTTAAAAAAGAGACAATTTCATATAATATCATTTTTTCTTTAACATGTGTAATTTTATAGTGATTTAAAATATCAAACATATATATTTTTCTTTTATTTTTTATTATGTTAATTTTATTCTTTAAAAATAGACAAAAAAAGACTCCAATATTGCAAGGGTAAGACATTAAAAATATTTAAATTTAAATAACCTTTTATTAGTCATTTAAACATTTTAATTTAATTTTAACCATTTAATTTTTTATGAAATGTCCTTTAAATTCTCTGTCAACTAATTTGATATCATCAATTATTTTAAATAGATAAAATTTTTAATTTTTTTACCAATAACTTAATATTATTATTTAACAATAAATACTAAAATAAAAAATTTAAATTTCAAAGAATTAAAACAAAAAAATAAGAAACTAAAATAAAAAAGCACCCAATTTTATAAAATCACAAAGTTATTTAAGATCAAATATTTATATAGAGAAGTCTTTTAAAAAATAAAATTGTTTAAAATGATTAAATTTACTTTTCATATCTTCTATCTTTCTTTAATAATAATACTAAACTATTATTTCTTATCATTATTTTGATATTAACCTTCTGTTTAATTGGCTAAAAATACAAGAAAAAAAAAAGGAAGGAAGAGAGTGAAAGAATAAGAATGTTTGATTGTTAATATAATAGAAGTTTGGAAAAATTTTCAAAAAAAAAAAATGCATGGAACCCACTTTTTAAATATTTATGTGCATTGAGAGGAATTGCGCGAAACAAATACGCACGCCATCTGCTCACTACTCAGGACCCGCGTCTGTCGTTTTATCCCCACCAGGTATGTGCTATATAATAGTAATACTACTACTAATAATAATAATAATAATAATAAATAAATAAATAAATAAATAGTATCAAACAACTTAAATTAAAATATATATTTTTTATTTTACTTTATTTTAACCAAACAATTTTTATTATCATTTTTCTAATTTCTTTTCTTTTTTCACCTATTAACTTTTATTTTGTCTTTTTATTTTCTCACAATCAAATACAACATAAATGTACAATGAAGTTTTAACTAAAATTTATATATTCATTAATTAATTAAAATGTCCTGTGTATTTCACTGGTGAAAAACTAGTCTTCATACAACCAAAATAATTGAATCAAATTTTGGTTGGTTCGACTCATCAATCACACATTTAATTTTAAAGAGTTCTACAATATAAATAAAATAAAATAAATTAAAAAATAAAAAAAGAAGATTCAAATTGAGTTTGATGGAATCAAATTTTATCAACATGATTCAAACTAAAAGAAGTAAACCGGGCCTTCATCTATCCAAACAATGCTAAGGTATGGTAGTAGAAGCTAAGCCAATGTTGGGCTTTCATCTTGGTGAGCTTGGCAAACGCCATGATGTAGCTTGGCAATGGCAGTATCGTGAAACTGTTGGCACAGTTTTTCAACTATAGGCTTCCAGAAAATAAGAATAAAAATTTTAATACTTTCACAGATTTTAATTATTCAAAATTAACAGAATTCAAAATATAATTAAATTAAAAGGCATGATTAAAAAGCATAATTAGAAATAAAAATATAATAGAATTTAAAAAATTAAAAGAATAACAAAATTAAAAATCATAATTAAAAAAGTCACAATTAAAAAATAAAGTTAGAAAATATATATCAAAATATAACAGAATTTTAAAAATGAAACTAGAAAGACTATACCTGCTCACAGCACCACATCAGAAATAGAGTATGTTTGTTTTTCATATTGATGAATTCTAGTAAATATGAAAATACTGTAACATGAACCAGCCATCACTGCTGTCTATAAAAAACAATAAAAATACCATAGTTCAGCTGTCAAAAAAAAAAAAAAAACTGACGTACACAATATCCAAAGGCTCGTCACTATGCAAAAGTATAAGACAGGGTCATTGTACACAACCTGACCCTTGCATTTGCAAGGAGGCTGTTTCCGAATTTAAACTCGTGACCAACCGGTCACCAAGACCCAACTTTACCGGGGGTGTCAAGGTTTGCACTCAGTTCAGGCTGTCAAAGCAGTAATAAAAATAAAAGCATAACACATATTCAGGGAATCAACCTTGATATATTTGACAGTATAATTGTGAATAGAAGTTTCTTAGTACCCAAAAGAAAAAATATATTAGGAGACCAATCGTTCAAGGCCGCTAAAAAATACAGACTTCTCTGAGGTCATGATTGGCTGACACAAAAAAGTGCAAAATCTAATCAGGGCACTTGGTTCCAACTAGGGGACACCAGTACTTTGTTTAACTACTTTATTCCAGACTGCTTAAACATTTTCACCTGGCGGCAATTCAGCCAGCTTTGGAGGAGTGCCAAGTACTCTTTCCATGTCAAAACGAACTTCAATATTGCGAATACTGTACCCAACCACCATCAACCAATAAAGCAGCTTCGCAAGTTCAGCTGCACTAGTCTCGGTCACGCTAGTCTATAAAATCAGAATTGAAGCAACTTATTCAAAGGTCTCGAATGATATTATTTATAGTAATAACAAGCAAAGAGAAGGCCTGTTCACTCCATCACAATAATCACACACAGATCCATAAATCAATTTAAAGAAATCTAGTTTCGGTTGCCTCAGTTTGCTTATACAAGAAAAACCATGGCCAATGTATCGCATGACCAAATTATTGGTCAGGACAAGGGAAATCTTGTCTACATGCTTTAACTCAGTTCACACAGTTAAAGAACGTTACAAGTTCAATCATCCGAAGTCCGGACTATAAAAGGTAAAACACCCTTATTTAAAGCAACAGACAATATATATCATCAGGTCAGTAATGATTAGGGGAGTTAGATGTCAAATGTGCGTTTTTAAGCAACTTCCCATCCAAGTAGTAAGACATTGTATGGACCAAAACAAAATAAGTTTCATCTTTCATGTTAACACTTAGGACACCCTAAAAATGAATGAATCCCACAATTAAAGCATCCAATATTAACCCAGATAATAATGATGAGTAGAGTAACAGTAATTTGAAAAAGTGTAACTTTGGCAGATGACAGGGGAATGAAGTCTATATTAATGATGGGATATATAGAAAGAAGACCAAGGAGATCAAAATAATGAAGAATCAAACCTTCATTTGGCTAGGATCTGAAACAGCCAGCAGGCGCTTTATAAATGTATTCATTGCAAACACTACATCCTCACCAGCACTACTAGTCAACTCCTACACAATAAAATGAAGGGTCATTATCGCAAACAATTGACATATGTGCTAAATGCAAAGAATCGGTGAAAGACTTGTATTAGTTAAGTTGAATAATCCACATGGGAATGTCAAATAAATAGTTACAGAAGCAGATATCACAATCTAGAGGGCTCCCATGCAAGTAAATCTACAACAGTGAATTTACAATTGTGATGATTATATTAACACCAAACCAATACCTAGTTCTGAAAAAAAAAAAAATGCAATACCAGAATGTCCAATACTGATTCAACAATATATAAAACTAATATCAATAAAAGCTACAGTAGTAACAGCACAGATTAACATGTGAAAACTTATACTAAGCAGACAGCACAAGTCAGCAGGATAAAGGAAGTATTTTATATTGACCAATGGAAAGTAGAACTAACCTTCAAATTTCGAGGCTCAAGAGATTTTAGGTATTCCAACAGTTCATTTTGTGCATTGCTAGATTGTCTCCCAACTTGATGATTCAGCTCCTCAATCTCCGCTTCAAGTAATTCAATGTACTTTTTAGCATCGATTTTCTCAGGCCCAGAAACGTTGTTCCACCTAATAACTTCACCTGAAACATTCTTTTGTGTGCCAGGTGCGTAGTCTGGCACATCCTGCAACGTTTTGAGAGCGTCAATTAAAGAATGTACAAACTAAAGTATTATTTGAAACCAATTAACCTACCCAATAACAAGGTTACATTTTCTACAAGTCCACACCAGATTAAAGAAAGTCCTTTGCAATTTTTTCTTTCCTCTAAGTTGAACTGGAATCTTAATAAGAAAGCTAGTAAGGATAGGAAATAACTGGACCAAAAGTCCAAGTAAATCTTCTGTCCACCAAAATGAGTATAACACATCCTTCCAATTAATTATCCAAGCACTTAGATATCTTTGAATGCTAAAAAGAGAAGAGAAATAATGTTACCTTTTTATCTTGCACATCCGGAAGGGCAACAACTTGTTCCAAGCTTTCTTGCAACTCCAAACGGTATTGTGCATTCCTGAACATGTATCCAGTCATCATGACACTGTACATGAGCTGTGCAAGGTTTTCAGCTACCTAATAAAAAGCCAAAATATTCCACTGAGATAATGTACGATGCATGGAGCAAAATAAAATAAAAGGAAGAACTGCAATTCAACCCAACTGCATAGGTCAACATTGCTTTGCCAATTGGACCATCTTGTGCTAAAAACATGTTATTCTTCCAACACCAAAATAGTTGTTAGTATCAATAATATTTTTCAATTAATTCAGACAACTACCCTACGGGGAATAATTTATAGAAGGCTCTGAAATTGGGACTTACAACGCAAATAGTTAATGAACAAGGGAAATAAAAATGGAAGCAAAGGTAATAAGCATACTTAGTATTTTTTTTTTCAAAATTATAAAAACAAAGATGACTACATGTGACGTGATATAAAGGGGGATAGTGATTGAAAACAAAAATTTCAGGGACAAGTACATCAGACAAGGAAAAGCCTCCCACTCTATAGAAACATTTCATCAAAGCAACCAAGAGGTTAGCTATCCAGCCAAATATAATCATCATAGCTTGCAGAATTGCTTATTAAAAGTTAAGAAGAGAAAGAACTCATAAAATCTTACAGTGGTAATTGTTACAGCAAAAAATTGAGGGGGCAGGGTTCCAATCATATTTGTCACTGTTTGTCGCATTGCATCCACAACCTAATCACCAACAGAAGTTTCATTTCATTGAGAGGGTGTGGCATGAAAAAATCAATAGCCATTTTTACATGTCCATAAGTTAACAGTGGTCAGATAACTGTTAATTGCAAGACAACAACCTACCTGTTGAGGTGCTCTTTTCACAAACAATTCCATAAATTCTGGCTGCACGTTCTTAACATATTCCAGTAAAATTTCTCTCCTTCCCTTCGACTGGTGATTTCAAAGCATTTAATCAGTCCGTAGTCAGATAACTGTTCAGACAGAGGTACACACTTGTTTCCTGAACAATTTATTTTGACTACAAATCCTATTTTAATTTATATCTACCAAAACAACCACTTGAGCTAGGGCATATAATGCCGAAGAAACTTGGGATTTCATATAATGACTCAACGATAAACTAAATTGGAAGAAAAATATGAAGATTACATTGAGGCACTTATTCAAAACCAGACTAAAAAATGGGGATACAAACATGAGCGCACATCATCGCCAGTTTTATAGGAGAGGTTAAAGATATATATTCATTCACTCATTCAGGTTGACATTAACCTATCCCGAGAGGTTTTCACTCACAATTCATAAACTAATTTTTATATTCAAATAATAATTTATAAAATTAAAAATAACACTTATTTGAAAATAAAAATAAACAGTACCAAAGTGCCATTGGGGGGTTTGGAGTCGCCAGCACTGGCCGGGTTGGAAGTGTCATTATTGGAGGAATCATATGCTTCAACTCTCAGACCCAGTCTTCCTTTGTGCTTTAAAATTCTGGGAAAGCTAATTGATGAGACCGAACGAGATGGGAAGGACACGAGAGAAAGAGAAACTGAAGAGGACGAAGAGGAACTTGAAGAAGAAGAAGAAGAAGAAGAAGAAACTAATTGAGGTGTGAAGAAGGGTTTCACTGTCAACGAATACATGATCTAATAGTTTTTTCCGCTCTGAGGTTTGTTTCAGAGTTGGCCTTGGAACTGGAGCAGCATTCTTCTGCTTCCTAATTCACAGGGATGAGGTTCACACGTGATTTTGCACCTGCCACGTACGATGAAAACATTTTCGAATAATTTCTATTTTAACTTTTTTAATCAAAACCAATTTTATAAAATCACTTAAAACTAAAAAACATTCTTTCAAAACTAAAATCAATTTTTTTAAAATATTTAAAAACTAAAATAAAAATATTTATTTTGTAAAAATAAAAAAAATTATTTAAATTAATCACTTTCGTTCAAAATCAATTTTACGAAATTCAAACATGCACTGTAACTATCGAATTAACTTTAAGTATTATTAGCTCTGATTGAATTATTTGTAGGAGTTTACTTATGCACTGCACTAACAGTGTATTTAAGATTTCTCTAAAAAACAGTGTATTTTAAATAATTATAATAAAAAAATTATTATATAGGGGGTTTGTAATTGAAATTTTGTATATTAGTATTTTATGATAAAAAAAAGTTCTCAATTTTATTAGTTTAATTTTAATTATTATCTTAACTTGTATAATATACATGATCAATATTAAGTAAAAGACTAATTTAGTTTTTAAAATTATATTTATTAACATGTTAGTTTCTTATTAAGAAAAGCTTAATTAAATTCCTAAATTTTTAAGAATTATATTTAAGTTTTTATTTTATTTTATTTTATTTTGATTCATAGTAAAAAGACTTAAGTGATGATAATAATAAAATATATTTAGAGACCAAATAAAAAATAAATACTTAAATTTAATTTTAGAAAATAAAAATTCAAGTGTAATCCTAAAAATATAATTTAAAAAATATATATGTAATTATTTTTTAAAATTTAATATAATAAATCAATAAGTTAACGTTATTTTTATATGAATTAAAGATAAAATAAAGATCTTTAAATGATAAAGATAAAAAAAATATAAATTTAATTATATTTTTAGATCGGAAGAGCGTC